>CAJVQA010002044.1:0-23175 GCA_910591915.1 Cetraspora pellucida
GTTGTCTAATTTAAGTAGTCTGCCTGCATAGCAGGTTCTACACTAGCTGCCATACCTGCAATCTACTAGGAGATTACTTATTTAAATACTTTGATCTCTATACTTATATCAACAAATAGCACACAAGTTCCTGTATATCTAAGTGCTGTCTAACCTAATCATGACCTTTCTGTCTGTACATCCATTAAGCCATTACATATTTCAGAGTGTGTCACCTGACTTGTAGGGCTCCAGAAGGCCCTTCTGCTAACTAACTATTTATATTTAGTATCTTGTTAACAGGGCTTGCCTTTGCAGAGTTTACTTAGATCCTAGTACTGACTTTATAGCATATCTCTAATATTTTAGTATACTCCTGTTTCTGAACTTAGACTCCCAATTTAGATAACTCAGTAGAACTATAACCTGTCCTTGGTACCCCAGGGTCTGCCCTCCAAGGTCTTTTTCCTCCAGTTTAAAACTTCAGATAGTTTGGTTGGTAGTAACCCTTACTGAGGTTTTTGCCTGCCTGATTCCTTTCACATTGGTATCTGTTTTCTAGGTCTAACCTTTACAGTAATATTGTTAAAGATCTGTGCTATCTTTCTACTCAGATCTTCCCAAGTGGGCTCCAGTTTTCCTAGTTCATGAATTTACACAGCTATAAGAACTTATCTTGGGTTTGCATCACACAATGCTGGTTAGCATTCCTTTGTATAACTTCAACATTGCATAGATGCCCCATAACTTGTCAGTTATTTGGTATAACTGTGTTACAGATACTGATCTCAACTGATCAACAGATTGCTGTTGTCATAGTACTAGTTTCAAGGACTTATTTTGTGTTTGCACTGCCTAATACCAGTTTGCATTCTTCTGTATAATTCTAATATTGCACAGATGCCCATATATACTAATATACATAGATGGCTTTTTCAAATTTTCACTGTCAATAGGTTTTGAACTCCCTATCTACCACTTGGGGGTTGACAACTTATCCACTTCACTAAGTCATCATACCTCTACTTAAGAAAATTAAAAATGTAGTATTGTAGTTAAATGTCCTAAATATTTTAATATTGTAAATTTGTAGATGTAAGAGAGTACTAGAAGATATTGTATAACAAAGTTTAACTTCAATTTTAACAAGACTAATATGCTAAATAAAAATTTTATTACAAATTGATTAGTTGATTATAATATTTTAGAATCAGTATTTAAGAGTAGAAATGATCACTATATTAATAATATAATAAGCATATAAGTCAGTAATACATTTGGTTTTAGTAATTTGAATTAGTTAAGAGAATTCAAAAATAAATAATTTTGTTTATTTAAATTATTTGTTGTCCAAAATAAACCAACAATCTAAAAATTTAAAAGATAGTTTAAGAATGTAAAGAAGATAATGATAATTATTATAAGAAATATGTATATAATAAAATAGAAGATTGTTAATAACCAGAATGGATTTGAAAGAATTGACTTAAATATTGGCTATAGCATAGAAGGATTTAGTTATAAATAATATGTGTAATAGTTTAGATTGTGATGAAACAACCCAAAGAGTATCATCCATATATGCCAAAATAGAGCATTGTTTTTGTAATAAGTTGAATGTTTAAAATTTAAAATTAGTAGTCCAAAATGATTATAGTTTATAATCAGAGGTGTTTGAATATATATAAAAGATAAGTAAATCATAGTAAATATGTTATAACAAGAAGTAATAGTTTTTATCTTGATTAATATTATTGTAAACTAGATAAGATAAAGTTAAATTAAGATTAGTTATGACTTAGTTGTAATAGTTAATAACAAGGTTAGAAAGAATATAAATAGTAGATGAGGAGATTAAAAGACAGAAAAGTGCATATTTAAAAAGAGTAAAGTTAACAGAGTCATAGACTTTACTTATATCTTATAAAAGTAATCATATGTTCTTATAATTATAAAAAGCATCTTTAATAAAATTATTAAAAATATGAATAGAAATTGAGATGTTATTATTAGAAAGAGCAATATAATTAAAATGTAAGAGGATAAAATGAGTTAAAAATATAGAGTTAAATTAATTAATAAGAATTTTAATATAAAGCTTACAAATATGTTTAATAAGACTAATAGGTCAAATAAGGTTGAGGTTATCATTAAAGGTATTTTATTTAAAAATAGAATAAATACAACTATGTTTTTATTACTTAGAGATTCTATTTTTAAGAAAGTAATGATTAAAAAAAGCAGTAATAATAGAAGTACATTGAAGACTAATATTTTTAAGCATTTTATAACTAATAACTATAAGACCACAGACTTTATTATTAGGTAGTTGGAAGAAAAGTTTTAAGAAGTTCTTTATTAGTAATAAGAGAATTGAAAAAATAATATTAAATTGAATTAATATGAAAAAGTAGAAAGTAATATTGTTATCAGAAATTATTAAAAAGACTTTAGTTAATAGGTCTATATGCAGTTCAGTTATAAAAATAAGATCAGATATGTTATTTAATGATTATTGGATCAGTAATAAGTTTATAAAGCAATTTTATATTAGAGAAATAAATTGGTTAGTAGTAACAATTAAGGATATTATTAATAGTCTAAATAAGATATATTGTAAAAATAATACATCTTTTATCAGTAACTTGATTAATTTGTTGTTAAAATAGAAAAGATTTTTCAAGATAACAGATATAAAAAAGTTATTTTCAGATTAAGTAAACATATTGAAGTTATGCTTGAATAAAGGTTAAGTTGATAAAGATAAGTAATTAAAGGTCATATTGTAATTATTTATTAATTTGTGAAATGTTTTAATTAATATAAGAGATATTAAAATGTTAAGCATTTTAATAAGTTTAATAATATAACTAAGTTTTTTGAAAGATAGATATAATAGAGTATTATAAGATAAGTATAAGAAACTTTGTTAAAAATAGTATAGATAGCAATATAAATAATAAAGCATTGAATTTTATATCAAGCAGTTTCAATACTCTTATAAGTTTCATTATTGATAAGAGTTTTGTGTAATAAGAGTTGTTAAGATAAGATATCTGTAAAAAATTTCTAGTCCTCTGTAGACATAACTTTGTAATTAAAAATACAGTAGTTAATGCTAGTATGTTTGTATAAGAGTTTGTTATAAGCATATAGAAATGTCTAACAAAGAAGAAAAAGATGAAAAAAATTTTAAATTATACTTAATTACAGGAAACAAGAGTATATATATATAGTTAAATTATCATTATAAATAAAATTTTTAATTATGTATTTTTAGTATAATCTAAAAATTGTTATTTAATAACTAAATTTAATATTAAACTAGAGTTATAAAAATAATATTTTACAATCAAATTAAATTCAAATTAGTTTAAAATTTTTAATTATCTTTAATCTTTATTTGAATTAATATATAAATACTACAGAATGAAAAATTGAAAATAAATATTTAAGTTTTTATTATAACAAGTTTAGTCTATTTAGTTTTGTAAATTCTGATGTTATGTAATTAACTATTTATATAATCAGATTTTAGTATTACTAAACTATTAAAATATTATTTATCAATATATAATATTAAAGTTTTTAAGAGATAAATTTGTTATAATAAGAACTTAAATATTCACTTTTAGCTTTTTTGCTCTATAGTACTCATATATTTTTTGATTATATTTAGAGTTTTATATTTTGAATTAATATATCTTTTTAATAAGATTTGTAAAACAAATAGTTAATCTTTTAAAACTATTTAAAAAGGTTACACAATATATTTATATATCAAAATATCTTATTCTAAATCTTGTATATTCTTATATACAAACTTTAAAAAGTAAATTTATTCCAAAAAATGAAAACAATGAATTACTTGAATCTTGAATTAATCTTATTTATAATTTAGAAGATCAAAATTTCGATAATTCAAGTATTAGTAATAATAATGAAGTTGATATACTATTAGCAAAAAATTAGTAACAATGACAATATGCATATTGACATATACATTAATGTGTATATCATGTTGGTAATAAAAAATATAAAAATAAAAAAAAAAATTTTTACAGAGTTGAAGGATTTTATACTGTAGAGTATTTATTAACTATAAACTGTTTTGAGCTTTTAGAAAAAGCATAAACTGCAATTTTTTTATTATTTGATAAGTTATAAGATAAATTCAATAAAATGGATTTAAAAGCTTCTATCTTAGATTTACACATATTAAAATTGCTTTTATTTGTCATAGTTCAAGAGCAAGAAAATACAGAAACCTAAATTTATACAAAATTATTACTATTAGAATCTTAATTAACTAATTCAAATAATAATAAAGAAATAGAAAAAAAATTAATAAATATAAATGAAGACTTTTAAGATTCTTTAAGTATAGAATTATGAGAATTATTTTCAATATCTGATTAAACTACTATTGAAGATGAATTTATGCAATACATAAAAGAGCAAATAGCTTATAAACATCAGAATCCTTTAATATAATAGAAAAATAAATGTGCAAACTTTTTACTACTTAGTCAACTTACATGCAAATATTTATTTATTCTTGCCACTTCAATTCTATTAGAATGGTTATTTTCTAATGCAAATAATCATATATCAACTAGAAGAACTTGTCTTGACCCCAATTTAGTAAATAAAATATTATTTTTAAAAATAAATTCACATTTGCATTTCATGTTTCTACTTAATTCTTAATTTTTTATTGACTTAAACAAATTTTAACATAAATTTAATATTAATATTATATAAAAATTAAACATTTTATTTGTTTATAATAACTATTTACCATTCATAAAAAATAATTTCCAATTTTTTTTTATATAGTTTTAGTATAGACTTCTTTTTTAAGTTACTAATAACATTTCTAATTTTTTATTATTCTAATACTATAATATAATCTATAATGTTTTTAATTTGAATATTAAATTCTGTTGAAATTGGTGATTTCCATATTAATAGCTTCCATACAATAATTCAAAAGAATGCTTACCATCATGCTTATTGTATCATTATAAAAAGGTAATTCTATTGGTACTATATTGGATCTATGACTTTGTTAAAAATATGTTGCCTGTACTCTATAATGTGTACTTAGTTTCAAAGTAATACTTGCAACTCTTGTTGATTTTAGAACCTGATTTCAAAATGATTTGAAAGTACACTGAAACTAAATAAAACTCAAAAGGAGGTAAGGTGTTGTAAGTGAAGTATTTGATATAAAAAAAAAAAAAAAACCAAAGACGAGACTCCAAGCATTGATGGTAACTCAAATGCAAGTTAATTAAGAACTTAATCATGAAGTTTATTATATGATTCTTGTTGTAAAACACTTATAGGGATGGGTGTTCTAAAATTACTATTTCATGCTTAACTTTCACCTCTTTCTCTTCTCAAGAATAAAATTATCGACAAGGCACAATCTGTCAACCAATCGCATAACTTGTTAACTAGTTAAATCCGGATTTAATTGTTAAATCCGGATTTAATTATTAATCCGGATTTAATCATTAAATCCGGATTTAATTATTAATCCGGATTTAATCATTAAATCCGGATTTAATTATTAATCCGGATTTAACAATTAAATCCGGATGCAGGTATTAACTCTAATTCATACTGTTATACGTAATATTACACGAACCTTATCACGTGCAAAGACCTTGACACTAGGGTGATCATCAAACTAGTAATCAAACATGAAAATCCGATTTACTGCGGATAATATCAACTTTCGGTACGCTTTTCTCTCAAACTAGTATAATAATTAATGGTCTAATTTTTTTAAAAAGATAGTGCACATTGTATACTTTAATGTAATAAAGCCATTTTTTCGATTTATACTATTTTATAAGTAGTAGATTCTTTAACAATGTAAAATAAACTTTATTTAAATTTGAAAAACATAAAGCTAATGAAAATTGTAAAACTGAGCCCATTATTGAAAAGAGCATAATAAAAGCTATCGATTAAAAAAAAATTTTGACACAAAAAAACCATATTCTTCGCTCAAAAAGTGTACCTTTAGTAGTTATTTTTTACAGTGTATATTGCACTAATAAAGAAAACAACCTGCATAGTTAATTTTCAGAAATTTCCGAAATTATTGCGACCTTTGATAAAATTTTAGATCACCGCATGCCCGATTATCCGATTGCAATCGATTATACGTAATCATCTGATCAAATTTGAATTTTATGAATCTGTAGAATTCAATAAAAAAAATTAACGAATTTGATCAGGTGATTGCTGAGATATCTTCGCTCAAAGTTTATTAAAAATATCAAAACGTAAATCAAAAATTGAAGCTGCGCCGAATTTTGGTTAAACCTTTGAGCGAAGATATCTCAGCAAGCGTCTAAACAAATTCGACGAATTTCTTTTTAATTAAATTCTATTAATCCATAGAATTAAAATAAAAAAATTTCATCGAATTTGATCAGCCGGTTGCTGAGATATCCTCGCTCAAAGTTTTTTTTTAAAAAACAAAACCAAAAAAAAAAACCAAAATTCGCTTATAATACAAAAGCAAAAAAATATCGTAATTCCATGAGTTCTCGTTTATTTGAGCTAAATTTTACAAAGAAAATATAATATAATATCTAAAAATCAAGTTATTACGCAGTAACCGCTTTAGACAAAACTTTTAAAAATCAAGGTGGATACCATGAATTTTATCATAGTCTATTAAAATTTTATAAAAATTTAAGCGAAGATATTTCAGTAACCATCTGAACAAATTCAAAAAAATTTTTTTTTTTATTTGAATTTTGTAGATCTATAGAAAAATTCATCGAATTTGATCAGATAATTGTCGAGAAATCGCATAAGATCACGTACAATCACGTACAATCGACAATCGAACATGGCGATCTATAAATTTGATCAAAGTTGCAAACAGCAATAATTAAATTTAATGAAATGATTTTACTTGAATTTTATAGAATTCAAATAGAATTTCATTTAATTTGATCAGATGGTTGAAATAACTTCGTTTAAAGGTTTAGGAAAAATTTGATATTATGATAAAAATTCTGATACCCACCTTGATTTTGAAAAGTTTGGTCTAAAGTGATTACTGCGCAATAACTTGACTTTTAGACAATATATTAAAATTTGCTTTGTAACATTTAGGCTCAAATAAATGAGAAATCACGGAATTACTATATTATTTACTGTTGTATTATAGGCGAATTGGTTAAAAAAAAAACTTTGAACGAGGATATCTCAGCAACCGCCTGATCAAATTCGATGAAATTTTTTTTATTTGAATTTATGGATTAACAAAATTCAAATAAAAAAATTTCATCGCATTTAATCAGGGAAATCGCAAAATCCACGTACAATCGATTGCAATCAGACAATCGGGCATGCAGTGGTCTACAAATTTTATCAAACCGCGATAAAAGAACTAATAAAAAATCCTCAATGATAAATAATACATGTAACCCTACTTATGATTTACCGATTTTATAATCACCCTAACATGACACGAATGCCAAGAGTGCTCAAAGTGCACATAGTTCTAATTATTTTCCGATATATCTTATTTGTTTTCTTTTTTTTTCTTCATTATCTACTACATGTATTAGCTATGTTATATCATGTATAAATATCCCATAGAATAGATATCGTATAACCGATAACTGTAATAGTCAACGATCGCAACTAACCCCGGCGTTTCTCCAGGCATCGTCGTTCTCCATTCCATACAATATAATAAAAGAGTAATCGTGTCTTCATACACGAATATTTCAAATAAATCATTATAATCTCAATGACTACTTCTATCTTCATATACATCTAGCCGTTTGTCTCTTTCATAATTGCAATTCACTATAAAACCTTGTTATTATTAAACCATTATTGTAAATTTTATACTCAAGTAAAGGTCAACAAATGAAATTTACTCATTAAGCGTCTCTAGATATACCAAACTCATATAAGAGGCAGTTGGGTGTAACAGTACTAACAAAGTAGAGTTATAAAAAATAGTATACAAGTTGTGTATTAAACCTAGGGATGGATCGGTCCTCGTAAAGACCAGGACCGGGCGGTAAAAAACCGAAGACAATTCTCGGTACAGCAGAGACCGTTAATGTTACATATATATTAAAACCAGTGAAGGATTATATCCATCACAATTGAATTCAACATAAATAATTTAATTTGTGATTGATCACAGGCGAGAGGGATTCACTTTGGATCAGGAACTGCCTCTGCTGTAAATTCTTTCGTAATCGCCTGGTCCTGGTCCTAATTATGGTCTGACGATAAATCGTTAATAAAAAAATTTGATAAATTAATATAAAGAAAAATAAAAAACAAACAATAATAGAATTTTCATAACTTTTTAAATCATTTCTCATGTATAAAATATATATATGCATTTAACAATTTGTCGGCTAATAAACAAATGATTTAATGATAAGCGTTGAAAAAGGTTAAATATATATGTATTTAATTCATAGTATTCAATTAAGCTCATGTATAAAATATATATTTTACATTTATATGTGTTTAACAATTTGTCAGCTAACAAATAAAATTTTTAACGATAAGCGATGAAAAATTATATCGTATTATCCTGAAATAACGTCCTGGGTGTAGGTTAAAATTCTGGCCAGAATTAAGCTTAATTTGGCCTAAATTAAGCTTAATTTGAACCAAAATTTTAACCTACACACGGTTAAGTCGTAAGACCGATTCTAGGACCAAGAGATGGACCGACCAAATTAATAAATACTATAAAATCAGTCCAAAGAGGACCAAAACTAACCAGGACAGACCGATATATCCAACAATTTTAACTAAAAGTCACGTTCTTATTCCAAAATCATATCGTTTCTATAATATTGATATGCATTAAAGTCCGATATGGATCAAAGAGTATTTGGCTAAATCTTGCATAAATCACATGAATTTTATAAGACCCCCAAAAGTAAACAAGTTTTAATAAAGAAAAGAAGGATACATATACACTGTCAAAATTTATATTGGTAGAAAAAGCTTTCGAATAAGCAATTTGCTTTTCTTATACGGCAGATTCTTGATTTTGATTGGCTAAAAGTGACAATCAAAAAATTTGGCCGGAATTACTCTAATGAAATCACAGCTGCTTATTAAGTGAAAATTGTAATTTTACTAGGGATTGGACGTTTAACCGTTTAAAAATTGCTCCATAGTTCCGGGCAGAATTATGTTGGCCGTGGGCCGGAATTATTTTAATGCCGGCCAAATTAAACGGCTAAATGGTTAGACGAATAAACGATTAAGAAAATTTTTAGGCGGTTCCAAACCCTAAATTTTATTATTGTGCGGGCCTATTTCTTTAAAAATTTCTATTTTAGAATGGAAAAGTTAAAAAATTAATTCCGGCCGGAAATAAGTAAACAATTATGTAATGCGGGCAGATCCACGGCCGTTAGTCAATCAAAATCGAGGATCTGCTGTGATAATTTTGTTGTACCAGTTCAGAAAGTTACAGGCAAATTTACAGTGTAAGGAATAATATACAGTATGACTTTAGTTGACTTAGTCGATTCCTATCACTAGTGGTATAGACGTTTACATCGAGTGATTAACATTCGAAACTTTACTTATCGTTATACATTCGAGTAATTCATACACAAATTCCATTAAATTTTAAAGAAATTATCTGTACTCGATATTATTCTACTCTGTTAGTTATGTAATAAATAATTTCTTGTTATCTGGTATACACATACGGAAAGAATTTTATATTACTTCTACGGATTTTTATATTAGAAATAATAAGAATTTGTCATATGGTTTCAATAAAAATTTGCAGATATAATGTGAAATTTTTTCGTTAGTGTTTACATAGTACCTGCTGAATAAGTTATATTAGAAGGGATATTATTTTCATCCTGTAAATACTAGGCATTATTATTTGTTCAATTGCTTTTTTTAAAAAAATATATATATATGTCGTACGTCGGAATGAAATTAGGTTGATTCTGAATAAACATAGGTTGTAATAGAATTCCAAAATGTGCTCAAATTGTTAAAGAGTTCTAGTTCAAATTTACAACCAAATTAAGTATATTCCAAGTTATTTAATCGAGTATGTTATTTTGGAATTTAAGTCGTTTTAAGATAGAATTTATTTATAACACTGCGCATGCAAATCAATTAAATTTAACAGCATTACACGTAGTTTCTACATCCATGAATAGTGGGATAGCAACTACTCTCACAAAGTACTTTCATTTTTTTACATTTACAATGATTTTTATCAAACTCATTTTTGCAATTGTGAAAAGGATTACATAGTAGATGCTTCTAGAACGCTTATGAGCGGAAACCTTTCGAGACTCAATGAACCCAAGTAGGTTTAAGTCAAATTTAATAAGTTCGATCTTTCGCATCCCCAATTATTGTATTTGATTATTGTATTTGCAGGAACTTGTAAAACAAAAATTGAAAACTTCACGTGTTATAAAGGCTTGTTGCTAAAATACGTGGAAAACATTACGAAGATTTGGTCATCGAGTAGAGTGTTACAAAGAACAAAAAAGTGAAATAAAGAAAAATAACAATAAAAGATTTGTATTTTATCTTTACAATTTATATCGACTTAAATTGCTATTAAATTTTGGATCAACTTGGACTACATTTGGTATTCCGTTCCATCCTAAGTGGATTCTAAATCTACAATAATTTTGTTCAGACGTTATAATTTTTATTAATATTTAATATAGGGAAATTCTATTCTGACCTGGGTCAAAATAACCTTCCCTAAAATTTAGGGATAGTGCGGGCCAAAATTATGTTGATACCGACCAGGGTTTTTTAATATAAAAACCCGGCCAACATTAACGGTCCGCACTAACCTTAAATTTTAGAAGGGTCAAAATAGAATTTCCCTTTAATATATAAGCTTTTTATATTATTGAACTAAGAACGATTTTAAGTGCTTCTTCTATTGAGTTTACCAATTAACATGAAAAATTGATCGTGCTTAACATTTTAGATCATTTAGGTTGAAAAAAACCTAGAGACAAAATTGTTTTTATAAAGTTACTTTAATCGAAATTTGAAATTAGAGGTGCAGGCGAAACTGTATGAATCCCAATTGCCATATAAATCCCAGGTGCCGTCAGTATTTGCATTTAATTAATCATTATTCCACGTTTCTATATGATCGCATGACGGGGTTTGTGACTTCTTTAATCAGTAAAGGTACCAATTTTAAAGTAATTTCGTCATTCCTTGTTATTTCACCGGGTGCACTTCAAGTTTTTACATAAGATTTGAAGTTAATTCTTTTGGTTTGCATAATGGTTTTATCTTCGGCGAAAGTTTTAAAATCCGTTACAACAGTACTACTTAAATAAAGATCTTAAAATTCTTGATAGAACATGATAGTTATTTAGAACAAAGAATTTTTGTAATTCTCTTATTCAGCGAAATAGTATCATTATAATTAAAGACGAAGTTTTTTAAATTCCTTTAATATGATTGTATTATTAGGTTCGCAATTATCTTTTTATAGCCTTTTTTTTTTTTTGTTGTACTGGTTAAAGATATTTGAGTGAAGAACACCGTCAACGACATCATGTCATTCCCGCCTGCGCGGAAAATAAATAGTATTTATTACAATCAATAATTATATAAGAACTGGTCTAACAATATGGAGTCTGGAAATTTTAGAATTTCCGATTAATAATAAGTTTTTGTAGTATTTATTAATAATTTTGACGATTAATCGGAAACCTTTATAATGAATATGAACAAGACAATTCGGTTCTAAATAATAATAGCTTCCCATTATCTATAACATCAACTTCTTACGTGTCAGCCTTCAACTCCCGACAATTATCAAAACCACTTCAAGAGCGTAATGAAAATATTACATCTCAAGAAGTTGATAGTCATCCGAAGAAGAAAATTCTCTGTCTAATCGGTCTAAAAAAAGACGATGTTTATATAACAAGTTACGACAAATTACGGCAAGTTTCAACATATAAAATTGTGTTACGGCATGTTACGACATATAAAGTTGAATTACGACACACGCACGTTACGGCACGCCGTAACTTAAAGCAAAAAGTTATAACTAGTCATAACTCCTCTAATTGAAATCAGCGTTTTGCACAATGAATTTCTAGCGAAATTAAATTCCGGTAAAAGCTGTATTCTTGATAAGACATGATT
Organism: Cetraspora pellucida; assembly: GCA_910591915.1. Taxonomy (NCBI): domain Eukaryota; kingdom Fungi; phylum Glomeromycota; class Glomeromycetes; order Diversisporales; family Gigasporaceae; genus Cetraspora; species Cetraspora pellucida. The sequence goes on from CAJVQA010002044.1 coordinate 12,172, forward strand.
CTAATACGATAGGGTGGTATCTTGATTTACTACACTAAACGTTCATATAGCTATGTACCATTGTAGTACTAATAAAATTTCATTAAAACAATCGAGTTAAAGCGTATGATAATAAAAGCTTAAGGTCAAGCTAGAATGCGATATAGTTTATATCGAACTTTTGATATTACAGATAATATGAATGTTTTTTTTTTGGTTTGAAGTAATATATTGATATTCTATATGAACCGCTAGTAGTTTATTGTATATCTACTGATTGTTTGATTTTTAATACGTCATGTATGATTTTGATTTTGACTAAAAAGAATTGTTTTGATTTTTAATTTGTCGTGTATGTTTTGATTTTTAACGTGTCGCGTTTATTTTGATGTTTTGATGACAAATCAAATGCGGCAACAAAAAAATAAGTATATAAGGATCACATTTTTCTTCGTTGATTTTATATTATACCCATCCTCCTTATTTTAAACTCAATAATATTTATATTATAAACTTTCAGCAACGGATATGTGCAAACCCCACTTTTTTGCCTTCCGTACCTCCCTCTCTTAATTTAAGAGTGGCAAGTCGGTAAAAGAAATAGAGCCGTACTTAGCCACCACAAATTAGGAGAGATGGTATGGTTGTGCATTTTTGTGCACCGCTGTCCAACGCTTTAAGATTTGTAGTATAATTATATATTATTTGAGATAAAAAAAATAACCAGAACAAGGAGGTAGAACAACTTGTGATGCCGTGTTGGCCGCCGAAGATCATAACTAAAGTTGTTATGATTTTTGTAACACGGTTCACATACATTTTTCTATAATTTGTTAACCAGGTATCGAACCCAGAACTGCTTATAGAAAACCAACAAACCAACCACCATACTATAAAGATTTGAATGTAAATTTTTTTTAAAAAAATAATTTTATGCTATTTTTTAACGTTAATTAACGCTTATTAACTATATTATTTTTTTAACGACATTGGTCTAATACGAAAACGATTTACATCTTCAAAGCTTTTTTATTAAGATTAGTATTTTTTTTACAATTTAAAAAAACGTTTTAGATATTAGTGAATATATCAGATATGATAATTAGATATCGATATTACTACTTTCGCTTCGTATACACATATTTCCTTTAATACGCTAAAAGAATTTAACGAAATAATAAAAATCTACCGTTATAAAAAATTAGTTGGGTTTTTATTTTTATTTCTTGTAAAAGAAACAAAATTTTTATTAATAGTTGAAATAGTTTTTACGTATAAGTTTTTTTTTTTTATACATATAATTAATGTCCGGACTGAATTTTTTATTTCGTAAATGACTTTTCTAATTAAATATTATTAATAATAAAAATATTTTATTATGTAAAATTATTATTTACACTTGTTAAGCTTTTTGTTTTTTTTTTGACTTTCGTTAAATTTCAACAATAAATGAAATATTGAAATTTAAATCTCGCTCTAATTGATAAACCACATAGTTCAAAGCATTTATTCTGTACAATATGAAGTTACAGTTTGTGTAGTCTTCAAACTGATCGTGACTATAACATGTATGCGAAAAATTTGCTAATTAAGTTTCGTTAAAAAAACGTAACGGTAAAAGTCCGAAGATAATTACTATTTAGTAAAAATATCACGTGCCAGAAAACTTAATATGTACTGTATGTCGATCGAAGCAATTTAATTATTCAAGTACCTTTCGAAAGTTAAGCTTTTGATAGATCTAGTAAAGTTTTAGTATCAAATTATATACAATTCCGACAAAACATGGCAGAATATAAAGGTGCATCGTCAGAAGGGCAGCGACAAGCCATGCTGGAAAAGCAAAGAGCAAAAATGTTGAGCGATTTTGAGAAACAGAGGGAAAAGATCGCTAAAGTGAGTAAGTTGCTCTTTTTGTTTTTTTGCATTCAGCCCAAATTTGTGACAATACTTATATATTATTAAAAAGCGTTTAAAACTTTTCTTGGTTTTTTTTGAAATCTTACCGTTTTTTCAACTTATATAACTTTACATTTCAACGTTTTAAAGGATAATCAAGTTAACATAACCAACAGCAAATTCGTGACACAGTATGATGATGTAGAAGATTCATTAAAGAAAGAAACGATTGGGTTGGTTAAGCTTGAAGATTTTCAAAAGATTAGAAAAGAATTACAAGTTCAAAAAGAAAGAGAGGCTGCAAGAACTGCTGAGTTAAAGTATGTATTTCACTTTATACGATTTTTGAAAACAATACATAGGTCAATTTTATCTTATAAATCAATTATATAATTTAGAGATGACAAAATCAAAAAAAAGCGTAAAAAGAAGGAAGAAAAGGTTAAGTTATCTTTTAATTTAGAAGATAGTGATCATGAAGATGATGATAATGCTATTAAAAGTGAAGGTATATATTAAGTAGAAATCATTATTAAATATCAAAAATATTTGATTATAAATTACTGTGAAAATTTAATACAATTTCAATTATCTAATCCTAGAAGAATCGGATATAGCATCAAAGAAAAAACCAAAACTAGGTAAAAATCCTAACGTAGACACATCATTTTTACCTGACCGTGATAGAGAAGAAGAAGAACGTAAAGAAAGGGAACAATTACGACTAGAATGGTTACGGAAACAAGAAGAAATCAAAAGTTTGGATCTATTTTTTGTGAATCTTGTTTAATTCTTTATAATTCTTTTTCTTAATTCATTTAATTTCAACCCGTATTTACTTTTAAATAGATGAAAAAATTAGTGTCACATATTCTTATTGGGATGGTACTGGTCATCGAAAAACTGTATCTTGTAAGAAAGGTGATTCTATCGCAAGCTTTTTAGAAAAATGTCGGCAGCAATTTCATGAGTTGCGCGGAGTTAGCGTTGATAACCTGATTTATGTTAAGGAAGATTTAATTATTCCACATGTATATTTTAAAATTTTATTTACATCTTTTATGTTCAATGTTATATTATACTAAAAAAAAATTTTTTTTTTAAATAGCATTACACATTTTACGATTTCATCATCAATAAAGCAAGAGGAAAATCTGGACCTTTGTTTAGTTTTGATGTGCATGATGACGTTCGTTTAACACATGATGCTACAGTCGAAAAAGATGAGGTTTGTATTGTCGAATTGTTGAAATGAAATTTTGAAATTTTTGAATATAATTATTATTATTATGTTTTGTACTGTCAACATAACGAGAATTAATTTATTTAAAAATTATAGTCACATGCTGGTAAGGTGGTTGAACGAAATTGGTATGAAAAGAATAAACATATCTTTCCAGCAAGTCGATGGGAAGTCTATGATCCAGAGAAAAATGTATGTTACATTGTTCATTATTGTTTGCAAAACAAAAAAATTTATATCGATTATATCGATTATACAGTAACTAATATCAAATTTATTTATATAGTATGGAAAATATACGATTAAAGACACTAACAAAAAACCTGAAGATTAATATTATTATATTTGATACATTTGTTAAATTTAATACAATAATCTCGCAAACTTGTGAATAAAATAGAAAGAAATCATAATATTTTGTGTATAGATAATTATTTTTTAACCAACACATCAATTAGTTGTTATGCAGCATAGTATTCAATTTTTTTCAACATCTCGTAAGTTTAGATCACGTGCAGATAATCTATTAATATATAAAAAAATGTGAATGAATCATTCGACTTTTTTTCATATCCAACAAGAATCATAACATAATGTTTTTGTTCAGAACTTTCAATGCCTCATTGCAACCTTGCATGCGGACCGTGACTGCCCAGACATCGAAGCGGTGTTTGAACAGCTCGGCTCGTCGTTGTAAGTGAAAAGCTAAAACACCAAATTGATATCAAGTTTACAAGTGGTAGTGAAATTTAGTGCTTTCAAACAAAAGTTAATTAAATTTTATGTAAACATTAAAATATATACACGTATTTTTGCAATTATTAAAGTTCTGGGTGTAACGAGACCTGTCTCAAATAGTTCTAAACTGGTATGTTGATATTTTTAGTTGTTAATGAATAAATAGTTTTCACTATCTCGAATGCATATTTCGATTGAAAAAAAATTTTGATCAGCATTAATATTATATGTGTTGTAAAGAAAAAAATGATTTTTTTTTTTTCTATCTGATTATCATAATTCAGATTAAATTGCAATTCTAATATTTATCTTTCATCAGAGATTTCATTTTTCATCAGAGGTTTCATCAGGATTTCATCATTCGCCAGGGATTTCGTCATTACGTAAAATAATTTCGTTTAATAACTATATTCGAACTTATGCTACCGAAGCGACAAAATTTCAACGAGTTAAACCTCATGTAAATATCGGTACAATTGGTCACGTTGATCATGGAAAAACAACATTAACTGCCGCAATCACTAAATGTTTGGCATCAAAAGGAAAAGCTAAATTTAAAGATTATGGTGAAATTGATAAAGCTCCAGAAGAAAAAGCTAGAGGTATTACTATCGCTACAGCTCATGTTGAATATGAAACTGATTCAAGACATTACGCTCATATCGATTGTCCTGGACATGCTGATTATATTAAAAATATGATCACTGGTGCTGCGCAGGTAAACCTTGAAACATAAATTCATAAATAAATCATAATAATCCATAAATTATAACAATTAAACTTTTTTTTTATTGTCATAAACTTTTATTATTTAGATGGATGGTGCAATTATCGTAGTATCAGCTACAGATGGTCAAATGCCTCAAACACGTGAACACTTACTTCTCGCTAGACAAGTTGGTGTATCAAATCTCGTAGTATTTGTCAATAAAATTGATGCGGTTGATGATAAAGAAATGTTGGAATTAGTTGAAATGGAAATGAGAGATTTATTAACTCAATATGGTTTTAATGGTGAAGAAACTCCTATAATAATGGGTTCTGCTCTTGCTGCTCTTGAAGGTCGAGATCCAGAAATTGGTGAAAAAGCTATAGATAAATTAATGGATGCTGTTGATAAACATATTCCTACACCTATAAGAGATTTAGATAAACCATTCTTGATGTCTATTGAAGGTAATTATTATTATTATTATTATTATTATTTCTATTTGTGATATCTAACTACCGTATTGTCGTGAAATAACGTGTAATTTCGGCCTAAATTAAGCTTAATTCGGGCCATTATTCTAAATAACGCCCATGGACGTTATTTCGCGACAATACGGTAAATGATCAAATAAATTGATTTAAATTTGAAAAAAAAATATTAGATGTTTTTTCTATTTCTGGTCGAGGTACTGTTGCTACTGGTAGAGTGGAAAGGGGTACCGTCTCAAAAGGTTCTGAAATTGAAATAGTTGGTATGGGGCAAACAGTAAAAACCACATTGACTGGTATAGAAATGTTCCATAAAGAACTTGATAAAGGAATGGCAGGTGACAATATGGGAGCTTTATTACGTGGTATCAAACGAGAACAAATTCGACGAGGACAAGTACTTGCCGCACCTGGAACAGTTAAATCTTACAGGAAATTTTCGGCTCAAGTTTACGTTCTTACAAAAGAAGAAGGTGGAAGACATACTCCATTCATGCAAAATTATAGACCACAAATGTTCTTTCGAACATCTGATGTAACTGTTACATTGACTTATCCAAACGGTACCGAAAATCCGGATGAAAAATTTGTTATGCCAGGAGATAACGTCACGCTTGAGTGTGAACTTGTCCATGATATGGCTGTTGAACCTGGTATGAGATTTACTATCCGAGAAGGTGGTAAAACAGTTGGAACTGGTAATATATATTTTTATATATTTTCATTTCTCAAGTTATTTCTTTATAATGAACGTTTTTAATATTTCTAATGTTTTTAATGTTTTAGGTGTTATTGTTGATATTCGTGAATAATTGAAAATTAAACTCATAGATGAATTAAACACTAGTTTATTAGTTGTAAAAAATTTTAAATGTTTATTAGCAATTCTTGATATTATTGATTTAAAAATCATAATTAATGGAATTCATTAGTTGCAATACATTTATTCAAAGAAAGTCTTTTTGTTATGATCAAGTACATAGTTTTAAGAAATTATTCTCAAGTTCTAAATTTACTTTCAAATTAATTTTTCAAAGGATTTATTGTGTTAACAAACTAACGGCGGTAGAAATGCTAGTACCCAACAATACGATACTGCCAATATACGCAAAGGTTCCTCGAGTTCTTTTCGCAGGATCGCCGGTTTGATAGCCCCATGCGAAAACCAATCGACCTATGAATATTATTTGTTTATCATGTGATCATGATGTATTGTACTATATTTTAATTGAAAGTCATACTTTTATGTAAAAACTTACCCAATACCCAAATACCACCACCCACAGCAGAGAGGACAGGATGTTTTAAACCACCAATCATAAGACTATGATAAAATAAATAATGATAAGAATTAAAAAATTTGTATATCACGTGATAGGACTTTCATGACAAACATACGTTAAAAGGAATTGAGGGTAATGTTCAAAAGTGCTCTAGAAAAAAATAATAATTAAAATATAGTTAACTATATGATGTGGGTGATTGAATAAAATATGAATGTTAAATGCTAACTAACTTGATGAGCCCTTTGATAACAATTGAAAACAAGTTTGTTTCGATCCTTTTCTGCCTCCTCTTTGCTAGCGTACACTTTATTAAAAGAACAATAAGTTGGTCACATATGGATTTTTTTTTCAAGATAACAAAAATCTATTTCAAACTTACGGTTAGGATATGGGACACCCGCTTTTCTACGAGCACTTCCTACTTGAACTAGATTCGGGAAAGAAACCCTTATTAGATAATTAGATAATATAGATAAAAATAGCTAAAAAAAAAAAATCTACTTACAACCAAGATATGTTGTTAAGAATATCGAAGCGACACCGGAGATAATCACCTAATTCATAAAATAAAAATAAGATGGATGCAAATTTCATATGAAAAATGATTTTATCATTTGTTCTTAAAGAAAACTTACGTATCCGTATTCTTTTGGAATTTCAATAAGAACCATGTTGAAAATTGTTGTAAGATTTTTGATAAGTTTGGAAAGAAATCAGAATGTATATATATATTTTTTTTTCATTAATTCATTTTCTCTCATTCTTACATCATCAGAGATTTCTATTAGCTAACCCACTCGGATAATGAAACTCCGTACCGTTTATTAAAACATAACTCAATTTAGAATTTGTATGGTTAGGTACGTACGTATGCAGCTGTGAACGGAGGCAGGAGAGGTTGACAACGATAGGATAAATGCAAATAATAGATTTATAATTACGTAATTAATATTTAACAAGCCAACTATTGCCATACACGTTTATTTCGTTGCAGTATGTAAATAACTGTCTCGGCCCGGTTTACGGATAATATTGAAAAACCGAACAGATTCTTCGGATCTATAAATTAATATCGAGTCATTTATAGATCGGCTAACTTCATGCCGAGCCGTGTTGTTATTCTGATATGAAACATTGTCTTACAAAAACAAATTTTTAATGTGTTCCTGTCGCTCATACAGATGATTCAAACACGACCTTTGAAATAGTAATTGATTTTTTTATACAGTGCGTCACGTAATCAACAATTTTTTGGGGGGGCTGTTTTATTGATAGGAATCATAAAGTCGTTAGTCGCGACTATTAGTCGCAAATTTAATTGGTTAACTATTGTTTATATAGCATCTAACTAACTATACGTATAGTCAATCAATTGGTCGATTAGTCGACTAATCGACTAGTTGATTAGTCAACTAATCGATTAATTTTAGTCGATTTTTAGTCAGTCGATGACTAATAGTTTTATTCGACTGACCGATTCCAATCCTTATACGTATTGGTGTATTTTTTATTATATTTTTCTATTCAATTAAAAGGTGAAGTTTAAGAAGGTGCATAATAGAACTATTTTTTTAATATAATAGATTCTAGATTCAAACTATTGAATGAATATATTTTTTGAAGTTTATATAGACAAATTAGGAATAGCGATAGTTAAAGCCATCTTCATTGTCCTAAGCATAGCTAAGAACTACAACATAGTGTAGAGCTTCAATCTTATTTTTGACAACAATCTGAATTCTATTAAATCTACATCAAATTATTATACAAAGCTAATTTTATAGCACAGTTTTAAGTTTGTGTAAAAAAATATTTTAAGCGAGAATTCAATAAAGGCAACTTAGTTTCCGGTACAAAAACGAGTTTTTGTAAAAATTAATTAATAATCTATCTCTTAACCAATAATTATGAATTATGCCTCACCTTAACACCAAAAAAAACAAAAGAATTATGCTTATTATAGCAAAATTTATAATCAAATATAAATTCAATATTTATCATTCGCACCATAGAAAACGCGGTTTGTATCATCAGATATTCATGTTTTCTGACTCAGTCATAATCGTGATGCTTACTAATCATTAAATTTATTCCACACGGTTCTAATTTATACTTCCATGCTAGTTGTTCTTGCTTACTGCCCAGATCTTGAGTTCGGACTAGTAATGCGATAGAATCGTCCCAATGATAGTCGTCACATCACCGTAACTTGTTATAGTTACGGCAATGTGACGCATCACTAGTTCGAAACTTTTTTGACTATGTATTTTTTTTTGGTTTAATTTAAAGGTAGGGTAATATTTTAAAACTATATATAAATTTGATGATATATTTTTTTTGCAATTTCAATTACAAAAATTTTTACTAATTAAATATTTTTTGAACTTCTAGATAAAGTTGTAGAGTAGGTTCTTGTGATTCTAACAGTAGTAAAATTATCAAAATTGATTTAAAACTCATCAATATATGAATCTTTAAAGATTAAATATAAAAATCTACTATTAAAATTCTTTTACAGTGTTTTAGAAATTAATCAATTAAAGTTAATTATTTTGTGTAATTAAGAAAAAATATAGAATGTTCAGAAGAAATTCAAGATATTGTTACAAAGTAGATTTTAGTATAGTATATTATATAGTAGTATTAGTAATTATATATACAGTATATTTATTATTGTATTTTATATTATAAATAGATAAAAGGATCTTAATTGGCTATTAGAAATGTAGTACAGCCATATGACACTGAGTAACATCTGTAATATTACTATTGTATTACAAACCCCAAGTACCTCTGTACAAGTTTCATGTATTCTAGTATCAAATTACTATATAAAGTACTGCAACACAAGAATCTCAAGTATCACTAACACGAATCCCAAGTGTCTCTACACAAACTCCAAGTATCCCTACACAAATCCTAAATACCTTTGTACAGATCCATATATCTAAACACAAGTCCCAATTGTTTCAAACACAAATAACAAATAACTAAACAATATTACTAGTTGTCTCTATACAATCTTTACTATCTTAAGTACAATATCATTTAATATTGTTCGAACCTCTACTATTCTAAGTATAATAATATCTAATATTGTTCAAACTCCCATTACTTCAAGTACAATATCAAGTAATGTTGCTTGAATTCCTATTATTTCTGCTAGATAAAAAGATATATAAAGGGTAACTTTTACCCTTCCCTACTAATTCTAAGTTCTTATACTTCAATCTAGATCTTTCTACCTTTATCTCTAACTTGTAAAAGTGATATTTTCTATCTAGAGTAATTTCTACAGACAAGGTTGTCACTGTGTGTTTATTTAATAAAAGTTAATCTATATACTGTTATTATCTTGAACCATTTGCTTGCTACTATATAGTAAAATGAACTACTACATTTTTAGTCTGTATATATTTACAATAGTCAATCACTATACCAGATGACCTTGTTACTTGGTTGTATTGTATCAAAAAGACTACAACCCTATAACATTTTGATGCCTTTTGGTGGAAATATAAAAATTTATTCTAAAAAAGAAACTAAAATCCCTCTCAAGAAAATTACTCCAAGAAACAATTCTCTTCCTAAGAAGAATTTTATTTTGAAAACAGCAATTATAAAAAAGCATTTTGAAATTTTAGAATTATTATTTTAGATATACCTCTACTAACTCAAATTAAATTGAATTATTTTGTATTTTGCATTTGTATTTTGTATTTTGAAATTGAAAAAGTTTATACTTTTATCTTTTATTTTTGAATTTTTGATTTTTGAAATAATCTTGATTTTGATTTTTGATTTTGATTTTTGATTTTAATTTTTAATTTTAATATTACTTACTGGCTGATGAATATATTTTAAATTATTTAAATTTTTGATTAATTATTTGAATTTTTTACTTGTTAGCACTATTGTTTTAGATTTATTCTCTTGATTTTTATTATTTTATTTTATCATTTTATTACTCATTAGTATTAATCCTTTTCAAAGAAATTTATTTTATAAGAGAATTTATTATTCAATTTCATTTAGAAAATATTCGAAAACATGAACAGATTTATAGTAAAAACTCTTCTCTTAATACTACTGTATTGCAAATCCTTGCAATTGATTTATCTTGTACTTAGTGTTATCCACCAACACCTATTTCTTTTAACTCTTATAAACATTTTACTAAATTTTAGACTTGGTATTTAGAAGCCTTTTACACTACTTCTTTCATTAAAATTATCCAAACTAACTTTCTAAGACTAGCTACTTCTGCATATTTGGCTGTTCAAGTTGTTACTAGAAATATTATTTTTAGTTGTTATTATCAAAACCAAATAACTAATCCCCGAAAAATTATTCAACTTCTCTTTTGAAAATATATTTTTCACTACTAGTATTATTGTTATTGCTGATTAAAAGACTCTATTTGATATTTTATTAATAATCTAGTTAGAGCTTAACAATATATTGAAGTTTTACAAGTTGTTGCATTAGAATCAGTACAAGGCTTTGAGAAAGAAACTAGTACATCTACTTCTCAACAATTACTACAAAGAACTGTTATTACTATAGAAGAACCTATTACTACTGTAATAGAATTTATTTTTTTCCTATATTAGTATATATTTATTTTTAGCTCTATATTATATTTTATAATTTTCCTAA
>CAJVQA010002045.1:0-23172 GCA_910591915.1 Cetraspora pellucida
TAAATAGGTAATATAGAAAAGTTACACATGTAGCCAATTGTATGCTCTTCTGTAGTAGTTCATTGAACCACAATACCAATAAGTGATTAATAAAAAGTCAAAAGACCAAAGAGGTCACCTTAATACCAAAAAAAAAATTTATATCAAATTTTAGTAATTTTAGTTTTGTATATATTTAATTAAACAGTATATAATTGGCTTGATCTATCACTTAATGATCTTAATTTTATTAAAATTTAGAAGTCAAATTTAAATTAAAATTTTGAACTAATTATATTAAAATTCAATAATCAAATTTATATTAAAATTTTAATAGACTTTCTATATTTACAATACTAATAATATCTATTGTTATTATTTTGTTCTTTGATTATTAAATAACTGCAAGTATTTATTTTATCTTTTCTTTTTTGAGATCATATAGCTTCACAAATTTCTTCTATTTTTATTTTTTTTATTTTATTTTTTTATATAGTAAAATATAAATAATAGAATAAAAATAATAGAATAAAGAACTATATAATAAATAATTATAAAAAAAAGAAATATTGATCATATAAGGTAAAAACAGAATGAGTATTATGAGTATTATTAAATATACAAAATGTGTAAAAATATTGTTAAGTTTATATAATTTTTTACATAATTAGTTATTATCTAATATACTTCAATTACAAAAATTTTCTAAATTATTAGTAATTTAATGATTAATTGCTAACTTAACAAACTTCTTAATTATGCTATAGTGCACTCTATAATTGTTACTTAAGCAGATACAATTCAATAAATTGAATATTCAATAGTATCTAAAATACTATAATTAGTAGTGAATAATAATTGTATAGTATACTATATTAATACTGATATTAAATTAATATAATTCTGATTAGAGATTCAGAACTATACAAAATGAGTTTAACTATATATTATACAATTAATTACATTAATCACTTAACTATTAGTTGAACCAACTTTTGTAAATTATTACAATTAGATGCTAAATTCTGCAATAAGTCTTTTTTACAAATTATAAGATGCTAATATAATATTTTGGTTTCATAGATATATAAACTTACTTTTAAATTATTTTGTATTCATGTTAATATTTTAATTTCTACTTTATATGATGATAAACATGACTGTATATATTTATAATTTATATAATGCATTTCATTTAACTACATTGCTAAAAATTCATCACTATTCTTTTGAACATTAACTAAACTATTAAAAAGAATCTATTTGATTGTATCTTCATATTTCATAACTTTAAATTAAAATTATTTAATACAATTGTCAATATCCTTATTTTTATTTGTTTATTTTTGTATTGTTTTCTGAAATAGTAATCCAAATTATTAGTTAAAAAATTAATTAGTTAACAACTTTCTAACTAGTTGATTTGAAAAATTTTAAAAACAACTAAACAACTAAATAATTAATTAGTAACATTCTGTTTGTTCAGACTAACTTATACTAATTTCTTTTATTTGATTAGCTAATTAACAAATTTAGTTATATAATATAAAGTTGATGAGTTGCAACTATAGTTGGCAACTAGTTGATTTGCAAAATTTTTACCAACTTGGAACACTATTCTGAAGGTATATATGTAACACCAAGTATAAAATGTGTTATATTGCTTGCAATTTGTATATGTTCCATTATTTTTATTTCTTTTAAAACCAAATTTGTTAAACACCAACACATATTCATTTTTAATAATTTATTAGCAGATTGAAAAAGATCATTAAGTTATTTAATAATTTTTTTTAATCTTTTAATGAATTATTAAAAGACCATTAAGTGATTTAACAATCTTTTTCAATCTTTTAATATATTATTAAAAGATTATTAAGTCATTTAATAAATCTTAAAAAGATTAAAAAGATTATTAAGTCACTTAACAGTCTTTTAATAAATTTTGAAAAGATTAAAAAAGATTGTTAAGTTACTTAACAATCTTTTAATAAATTATTAAAAGATTAAAAAAAATTATTAAGTTACTTAACAGTCTTTTAATAAATCATTAAAAGATTAAAAAAGATTAAGTCACTTAACAGTTTTTTAATAAATTATTAAAAGACTAAAAAGATCATTAAGTTACTTAATAGTCTTTTAATGAATTATTAAAAGATTAAAAAAGATTATTAAATCACTTAATAGTCTTTTAATGAATCATTAAAAAATTAAAAAAAATTGTTAAGTTACTTAATGATCTTTTAATGAATTATTAAAAATTAAAAAAGATTGTTAAGTCACTTAATAATATTTTTAATCTTTTTAAAATGCATTAAAAGACTGTTAAGTAACTTAATAATCTTTTTTAATCTTTTAATAATTCATTAAAAGACTATTAAATAACTTAATGATCTTTCATAGTTTATATATATTTAAAAATTATTACTTAATAATCAGTAAATATATATGAATTATGAAAGATTGTTAGTATTTGTGGTTGATCCAAATTTATCAACTTGACTAAGTTAATGTTTAAAAATCAGTTTCGCCAGCTATATCAGAGTTGATTAAACTTTAGAAGTTTTTAAATATTTTTTTATTATAATTAATATAAAGTTAACTAAGTTGATTTTTTAAAAACTTGGCTTAGCAGACTAAGGTTGATTTTTTTAAAAAAATTAGTTAACTAAGCCAGCTAAGCTGATTTTATCAACTAATGCAAAATAGATTACAAATACTAATTCACCTTATTTAATTGATATTTATACATATATTAATAAAGATAAATCAACTAGTTAGATATGATCTATATATATATATCAATTGTTAAATCACTTAATGATCTTTAGTGTTTGTAGTCAATTTTGTATTAATTAATAAAATTGGGTTAACTGGCTTAGTTAGCTGATTTTTTTAAAAAAATTAACCTTAGTTTGCTAAGCTAAGTTTTCAAAAAATTGACTTAATTGAGTCAATTTTATAATAAATTATATTAAAAATTATAGTAACTAATCAAGTTTAGACCAAATCACAGTATTTTTGGCATTACAGTAATCTGATAATACTGAAATAAAAAACTTATCAACAATTAACAATCATTTGGTTAATTTTTTTACTGAATGAAAACAGTTTTAAAATCATATATCTTTAATTAACCAATTAAGATTATTAACTTCAACTTAGCTGACTAAGCTGATTTTTAAATATCAACTAAGTTGAGTTAATAAATTTAAATCAACTACAAACACTCATCTGTAACAATTAATAATATTCTGGCTTATTGAAGTTTTTTTCTAGATTGTATTACTAATAATTTATACTACTATTTGATTGCTGCTTATATAGCTAATCAGTAATAATATAAATTATCATTATATTTATTATTATAAATTCTGAGACATCTGCTTATTATTCAAAATTTTTTTAATTGTTTAGTAATTTACCTAACTTTGAAAATTACTACATCTGAACTAGAGCTGCAAACATTTAGAAGGTTCAAAGTAGTATAGTACTCTTTACATCATATAAAATTTATATATAGTCATATTAAATATCATATCATATACATCATGTCAAACATCATAGTATATGTTTATTGATGTTCTAATGTTTGCAGCTCTGATGAGTTAAGTAATTTACCCAGTAACCAAAAAAATTTTAAGTAATGAGCAGATGTCTCAGAATTTATAATAATAGCTATAATGCAATTTAGGAAAAAATCTACTAATCTTTGATAAGCCAAGATATTATTATTACTTATTATCTATTACTTTAATCTATTACTTTAATCTATTACTGATTATTTGTTATACCAATTCAATTCAATTTATTTAATTGCAATTATATAAAATACATATTAATTTTGATTACATGATTTAACTAACTCTTCTATGCTTTATATGTTCAACAATTCTTTTAATATCATTATTGCTGTATTTTGAAAGATGATTTGCTATAAAACATCTAGCTTGGTCAATTGCTTCAATGCCAACTTTACTAAATATATTAAATATATTTTGTGCCTTATGCATTATCTGATAAAGATTGCTTATTGTTATTCAATAACTCATATAAAGTAACATTGTGTTGTATATTTGTATACAAGCTGCTTTATTCTTTATGCACTTATTTATTAATTCCTTTACTTGATTTTCAAAAGCTTTAGCATAATCATACTATTTTATAATTTCTATTAAATTAGACTTTTTAGATTGCTTTTTAGCTTGTTTTGTAATATTAAATAAGTCAACTAAAATTTGATCTGTTGATTCATAAGCTTTAACTGAGCTATCTTTTGTCTTATTAGAAATAACTAGAACCTCAACAACTTCTGTTATTTTTTTTGGTACTTTTGACCTATATGGCCTTTTTGATAATGTCAATAGAGGTTTTAATACATTATTTGCAGACTCATTTTTTTAAATCAAAATTAATTTTCAATATATATTTTATAAATAAATATTATATAACACTGTATGATAAATTTTAATAATGCTAATCTGTTTATTAGTTTGTTTATTGACTTGTGCTTGTCCATCATGTGCTTGTCTATCTTGTGTTTGTTCATCTTGTGCTTGCCTATCATGCGCTTGCCCATTTTGTGCTTGCTTGCTATATGCTTGCTCATCTTGTACTTGCCCATCTTATGCTTGCTCATCATGCACTTGTTTGCTTTGTGCTTGCCCACCTTGTACTTGCCAACCTTGTGTTTGCCCACTTTGTGCTTGCCTGCTTTGTGCTTGCCTGCTTTGTGCTTTTCTGTTCTGTGCTTGCCTATATACTTGTGCTTGTAGTTCATTGATTTGCACTTGTTTATTAATTTGCTTTTGTTTATTAATTTGCTCTTGTTTATTAATTTGCACTTGCTTATTATCATTTTGTGCTTGTAGTTTATTGAATTGCACCTGTTTATTAGCTTGTGCTTGTTGTTCATTAGCTTGTGCTTGTAGTTTATTGGCTTGTGCTTGTTGTTCATTAGCTTGTGCTTGTAGTTTATTAGCTTGTGCTTGAAAAGATAATATATTTAATATTTTTTTAAGACAATATGGAGTTGACATTTTAATATATTAATTTGGTGTTTTATAGTCTTTATATTTGCAAAGACAACAATTATATTTTATAATACACTTTCAGTAAAAGAAGTGCCTACAATTGAGTAAAATTACTAATTGCAAAAGATTAGAAGAAATTTTATAGCTATATATTTTGCAAATATTAGGGTCTCTACATTTCACAAAAATTAAATCATCATTGTCAAAGTACAATTTTTAAGTAAATTTTTTTAGTTCATCTTTAATTAGTAAAAAACTAGTTTTACTGTGCACTTACCCAATTGATTTATAAATATATTAAAAAAATAGATTTAAGAATTAGTAATCAAATAATATAGACTTATAAATATAAATTTTATTATAAATTTAATTTTAACTAGCATCATTTCTGTTACTATAGAAAAGTATAATGTAAATATAATTCTTACTATAAGATTAAATTTTGGCATTGTCATTACTGTTACTATAAAAAAGTATAATATCATAATGACTTAAAAATAAAATTATAAGTAAGCCATTAGTGACTATTTAAATTCATAGATTATTTTAAATAATTTTTTATATATTATATACTTTTAGTAATGACAAAATTTTAGAATTCAATGTATCACAAATTGACTATATTATTAAAATGTAACTGTATAATAATAATGTATATAGTAATTAATTGTTTTTTTGTTTTTTGTTTTTTTTTTTAAAGTGGCAATTTTGTCTGTTTGTCTTTATTGGGTAATATATCATTATTACAATTATATACAAAGTTTATCAATAAAAGTACAACTTGTTATACATATAACTTTAGTTATTATCTAATTAAGAGTTTCACTCAAGGGTTACTTACTAGCTGTTATACCTAAGATCTACTTGTGAATTTTCTATTTAAACTTTCTGATTTCAATCCTATTGCATATATGCAATGCTTCTATTACTATATAGACATACCAGGTTAGGGCTATCTAATTACTATTTATACCAAAATACCATCTCATTGAATGTTATCAGGTATCTATAGTCTTTTGAATTTATCCTCAATGCAGACTTACTAAGTTGGTACTTAGATTATCCCTTAGATTTATCTAATTTAGTAGATCTTGTATTTATTAGAACTAGTTTGATGTCAGAAGTGTTCAAATTTCAGTAAGTCTATTTCTTTTTAATAGTTTCTTTTTATGTTTATCATATCACCTGCTAGTGCACCTTCTCTTTATTTCTGATATATTCACTGCTTCTCTCGCATCAAGCACCAACTCTCCATATCGAGAAACTTCTTTCTGAGAACTTCCTTATATACTAATCTTCTACTCACATAGACTTTAGCCACAAAGCTTCATATATATTCATATGCTTCTGTAGATTACAGAGTTTGTCTTCAGTTGGAATTGAACTGTTGACCTTGTCTGTAAAGGAAAAAGTGCCTAGACTACTAAGCTATAGGACTCTATTCCTTGCAGTAATTAATTGTTTATATAAATCAGTTATATTAATTTTAAAATATTGAATTTTTAGATTATATATTGATAGGTGAGACAAAATCTAAAGATGTTATAGCTGTTTTCATAAATTTTGAAAAATTTAGCAAAAATTAATTAGCTAAATATTTGCTGACTCTATAAGTTCTGATGAACTTAACAAATTAGCAAATATTCAGCTAATTAATTTTTTTAAATTTTTCAGAATTTAGTAAGTTGGTCTAAAATTAATAATATTATATGACTTTTAAACCTTTTTTAGATAGCAATTTTATTTCAGTTAATCATACACAGGATTTTTAATGAGATTATTTGGCCTGCATTAGCATATAATCTGATCTGTATTAAATATCATTTGGTTTGTATTAAATATTATTTAATCTGTATTAATATTAATAAGCTAATTTCTAATTAGTAATTAACTCTTTTCTTTAGATATATTATGACAGATTTAAATCTAATAATCTAATTATGAAGGACTTTTATAATTATCATATAATTATGCATTATGAGCAATTTAGAATAATTATTTTTTTAATTAATAGTTATCTTATTTTACTAATATTCTAATATCTATAATTTTCTTTTTTTTAGATATACTGCAATGAATTCAAACTACTAATTCAATCATGAAGATCTTTCACAATTATTACATAATTATGTATTCTAGAACTAGTTCTTAATCTACTAATATAGACAAAATTTTGATAATTAAATTAATTTAATTTTATAAGTTGAATTAATGTAGGTTGAATTTTATTAACTAATTTTATTATATTAAAATTCAATAGTCGAATTTATATCAAATTTTAGTTAAAATTTAACAGTTGAATTTCAATAATTATTATTAATGCTACAATTTGATAATTAATACAAATTGTCAAAGAATTTTATATTTTAATGTATAATTCAACAACTATCATATGACTCAATTAAAACATTCAGCCATAATTTGATAATAATAATAATAATAACTCAAAATTAAAAAATTCAACTTATTAAATACCACAATTCGACAACTATTATATGACTTGAATTAAAAAATTCAATATATAATGACTTGAGTACTGAAAATTTAGCATGTCAAGTAGCATTATTCAAATACAAATGATGCTAAATATCTATTATTTACATAATTTATATTTAGCCAAATTATTGGTATAATGACTGATATTAATTAAAAAGCATAAAACTATTAACTCTTTGTTGTTTCTAAATAATGTTTTAAATATCAAAACAATAGTTAGATGAATTATAAATAAATGATTAATGTAAAGATAATTAGATATTAGTCAAAAGATATAAAACAATTGATTAACTTATATTGGTTTTTGAATAATATTTTAAATACTATAATAATAGTTAGATTGAATAAATAAATATCAAATATAAAATAAAGTAAATTATTACTTGGCAAAAAATTACTAATTACTAATGATAGTGTTATATATTATTTTGATTTTATATTATAGTTTAGATATAACAAGTTATTTTTTATATTATTAGTTATTATGATCAATTATAATATTATACATGATTTTTAAAGTTATGTTAATTTGAAATAACATAAATTAATACTAATAAAAATTTTCTTAAAAAAAATATCAATATTAGTATAATTAAATTTAATGTTATTTTAATCAATATAATTTTTAAAATAATGTATAAATTGTAAATTGTAAATTGTGAATTAATATATAACAAGTATATCAATTATGATATAATACTTATCATATTTTGATTCTAAAATATGAATTCAAAAACAATGTATGCTATTTTTTCAATTAGTTATTTAAGCAATCAAAATTTAAAAATTTTTATAAATATATCTAATTTGAACTATTTCTTTTTGAAAAACTTTACTTCTTAAAATTTTTTATAAATTTTTAATTGAAAATTTTATCTTTTTTTTTTACCATAGCTAGAACAAAACATATCCAACAAACATTACAATCTTCTTAATTTGTGATCTAACCATCTACTACTTTTTTAACTCAACAATCTCCTACTTCTTCAATCCAACTATTTACTACTTCTTTGACCTAACTATTTACTACTTATTTAACCCAACTATTCATCACTACTTTGATCAGACCATCAACTATTTTAATCTAACAATCTATTACTATTTCAACCAAACCATCAACTACTTTAACCCAACCATCTATTACTTCTTCAACCAGACTATCCACTACTTCAACCAGACTATTAACTACTTTAATCTAACTATTAAGCATCTTTTTGACTTAACTATTTACTACTTTGACTATATTATTTACTATTTTGATCCAACTATTCACTATTTTGATCTAGCTAGTCATTATTGCTTCTTTTTAAAAAACTATTGCTTTTCTTATTATTCTTACTGTTTGTTTATCTTATTTATTACTAAGATTCAAAAATATGAAAGCAAAAGTTGAAGTAATGAATAAGTAGAATTATTATCAAATTATGTATTATTAGATAAAAATAGAAGGCTTAAGAATGGTAAATTGTTATTTATTGTAAAAAAAGTGAACATGCTAATTTGTAACTTATTTACTAATTTTTTTCTTTTTTTACTTAAATGATAACAAATTTATATCAATTTATAACTAATATTTTATTTACTAATTTTTTTCTTACTTTTTTGTTTAAATAGTAATAAATTTATGCTAATTTATAACTAATATTTTATTTATTAATTTTTTTTTCTTTTTTACTTAACTGAATATATGTTAATATTTATAATTATTATTTTTTTTTCTTAAATGACTACCAAATATATATTAATTTATAACTGATATTTATTATATTTTACTTTTTTTTTCTTGCTTTTTTTATTTAAATAATAGCTGAATTCATATCAATTTATAACTAATATTTATTATTATTTTTTTTATTTAAATATAGGATGAAGTTAATAAAAATAGAACAAATTTATTTAATAGATTTGTTCTATTTTTATTGACTTCATTCTATATAGTCAATTAATGATAGCCAAATTCATAATGATTTATAACTAATATTTATTTTATTATTTTTTTATTTAAATGATGACTGAATTTATACTGATTTATAACTAATATTTATTTTTTTTATTTCTTTTTCATTTAATTTGCAACTATCTTTTTTTTAAAAAAAATTATTTACTATAGACTGAAATTGATGATTTACATGAGATTTAG
Source organism: Cetraspora pellucida (assembly GCA_910591915.1). Lineage (NCBI taxonomy): Eukaryota > Fungi > Glomeromycota > Glomeromycetes > Diversisporales > Gigasporaceae > Cetraspora > Cetraspora pellucida. The sequence goes on from CAJVQA010002045.1 coordinate 9,649, forward strand.
AGAGACTATGATCATAAAATAATGCATTTAGAAGATACAATTGAAGCATTGCAAAACTTTTATTTTACATTAGCTAATGATATTAGTGCATTGCAGATTTTAAGTTATCATATATCAATGATATAGAAGCAGGTTAAGTGAAAAGAAAAAAATAAAGCTGAAACTTTATCAGCTACACAAAGAAGGCTTGCTCCTGTGAAAGATATAGAGGAAATAGCAAGACAGCTTGGTTTTAAGAATAATAAAGCTAGAATAAAGACACTTTAAATATATTATTAAATTATATTCAATATATTTTTCTTATTTTTTTTAAATTAAACTTAATTTTATTAATATTCAACATATATTTATTTTATTTTATTTTTGTTTTTTTTAATTAAAACTAATTTTATTATTAATAACATAAACTTTTTGGAATTCTTAAAGAAAAAGGTAGAGAATTTGATCTTAATATCAATAAGACATAGCAAAAATAAAGTGACTGTTTATTTAAAACTACGATTTTTATGCTATATAATCTACTTGTCAAGTAATTTGGCACCAATCAGACTAAGTTGACTAACATGTTAAAGCAATGTCTCAAATTAAAATATAACACTAAATTTATATGTCAAGATAAATTTTGAAGCATGCACTTTAATGAATACATACATAAAAATTACTAAAAAACTATGTATGAATTTTTCTTTTATATATATTATGACTTAAAATCAACTTAAATTCCTAGCTAAATTTAGATTAATTTTAAGTTATAATTTACTAAATTTTAGTTTTTAAAATTTAATTAAATTTTTTGATTTAATTTTACAGAAAATGTCTTGATAAGGTGCGGCATTCAAGTACCTTCATGAAAAGAAGAACAAATAGATTTCTAATTATAACACAGAAGAAGTAATACAATTATTAACAAATAATAATGTCAATTTATCTGAATTAACAGATACTAGTTAAGAAAAAGATGAGAAAGATCATATGTATATTAATGTTTATAGCTTGTCTTAGAGATCAAAAAAGGTAATTTTTTTTTGTTAGTATTATACTATTAAAAATTTAATGATTGATATTTGGTATATTAAATGATATATATAGTATATTATTTAACTTATTCAAAATCAATCAAATATATAACAAAATTCAATATTTTAAATTTTAATTTATTAATTATATAAAATTTTAATTTTTTTATTTTAATAGTTAATTAACCTATTATATAACATTTTTGATATGATCACAAAACCCAATTTTAGACATTTTTGTTGATCATCATATATACTAATAACATTTCAGCCTAATAATGTTCCTGATTAGGTAGTAAATAAAAATGAAAATAATAAAAATAATTATAGTAATAAGAATAAAGATGAAGTAAGAAGGAAAAGAAAGAAAAAAAGAAGAAAAGTAGTAGTAAAAAAAGAGGCTATAAAAGTGAAGATAGTAATAATAGTAAAGATACACAGATGTATAAAAAAAGAATTAGTAAAAGACCAGCTTTTGATTCTATAGAGAAATAACAAAGAAAGCAAAGTGTTTAATCTTTTTTTAGAAAAATCTTTTTTATAAATTTTGTATCTATTTTTTTATTTTATTTTGCTAATAAAAATATATAATTAGTAGCAAGTTTCAAATGCTTTTAATAAACTGGTTTTAATTTTTTTTTTTGTTATTAAAATAATCTCTTTGGTTTTTTGACTTTTATTAATCACTTATCAGTATTGTGGTTTAATAAACTACTACAGAAGAGCATACAATTGACTACACATGTAACTTTTCTATATTACCTATTTAAGGAGTCTGCCTGAAGGTTTCCTACCAATTGCTGTATCTAACACTTCTGTTTGGATGTTCCACTTTAAACCTTTTGAACCTGTAATCTGTATTAACATCACTGGTTATCTCAGATGTACCAGATCATCATTCTCAACTTTAGGACTAATTTATCCTTGAGATAAACCTTTCAGAGCCTTCTATACTCATTTTTACAGCTAACTTAGGTATTACTATAACAGAACTAACACTTGAGATCAGGGCTAATCATTAAACTACTATGCCCTTGTAGAGTTCACTTGGACTCCAGCATCTATTTCACAGCATAACCCCAGTACTTTAGTATACCTCTGCCTTTTTTCCTGCTCTTTTACCAAACTCCCAATCCAGATAGCCTGTGTAAGACTATGACCAGTTTATCAGTATATCAGGTTAGCTGATATCCTTTTCTTCTAGTTCATTCTGGCAGCCTGGTTGGTGGTATCTCTGAGACTTTCAACCTGCAGGTTCTTGCCCATCTGGCTACTAGGACTGAGTACTAGCCTTGGTATCCATTTCTCTAAGCTAAACTTTACAGTAAGACCATTGAAGATCTAGCTACCTCTCTACTCAGGTCTTTCCAAATGAACTTGTTGTTACCTAATTTTAATGGATTTACATAGTCACAAGGACTTATCTAGTGTTTGCACCACCTGATATGTCGGTTTGCATTCTTCTGTATAACTCTAACATTGCACAGATGCCCCATAACCTGCCAGTTATACTGGTGTGATCACCATTACAGATATCCTAATCCAATCGTTAGTAACAGTTGACGTAATACAAATATTACATAGGTGATTATTCAAATTTTTGACATTGATGAGATTTGAACATCCAACCTACCACTTGAAGTGTTGACAACCTGACCACTTCACTAGGTCATCACATCCTTATAAACTGGTTTTATTTATATATATAGTAATATATATTTAGTATAAATTTTGTTTTTAAAATTCAATACTTAAATTCTGAACAAATTAAGATTCATCCAAAATTCAGATGTCAAATTTTCATATTTAAGCTAAATGTTATTAGTAATTAACTACTAATTATAAGTTAATTTATTATATTGTTATTGAACAAATTATTATTATTTATTAGCATTAGTTATTATTATTATTATTTTATATTATTATTATTTTATATTAGTTATTTTATAATTGTATTATAATAGGAGTCTGTAATTGAATGCAAAGCCTTGTGGTTAAGTCCACCATAATAAAAATAGGAATTTTCAGAAGGAGACCCAATCATAGAGTGCAGGCACTATGTATAACAAGCAGTTGTTACAGAAGGTTATAGTTATAAAAAGATTGTGCATGTAAGTTCTTTAGGCTAGAGCAGTACCAACATCCTTATACTTCCTAATATAGGCAGTATCAACATCTCTGCATCCAACTTATAAGGTACTTGCTTGGAAGGATAATTAATGGATTGTACAAATAAGTCTTAATTAGGATTCAAGAAGAGAATTTGATTGAGAGAGTATTTTAAAAGTAATCAAGACTGAAATAGTGAGAGAAGTAATGAACATGAAAACAGACTGTAATAAAGAATTAGTCTAACCAAAAATTGGAAGCACCTCTGGCATAGCCAAATAATCTAATTATAGAAGGGAAAAATCTTGAAAATTGGCATATAACTTCCTTGTACAATGTAAAAGTACCAAATTAGGTTTCTGATCATACCTATATGAAAGTCTATAGCAAACAAGACTGGGATCAACTAACCAATATGAGATAAAATTTGCAATATAGTATGACATCACTGGGGTCGATATAACTCTCTGGACATAACTAGAATTGTCCTGCAAATATTATCGAATAAGCTAGGAGCTTGCAATATATGGTAGTATAGTATTATTAGGGTCAAAGAAACTTCTTAAGTATAACCAGAATTGTTCTGTTTGTAAGCACAACAAGTCTCAGTCTCTATTATAGAAGGAAGCACTATGTTGGAGGTTATATGCAGCATCAAGTTACTGTATGACATTAAGACCTAGGGCATCTGCAGGAATAGTGACAGCAGACCTGGCTTGAAATATGAATTGGTCAAAAAGACCAATAGTGGTAGCAGATCTGGCTTGAGATACAGGTTCTTTGCAAATTCTAGACCATTGTCAAAACACCTTAGGAAAATTAATAACAGATATACCAAAGATGGAAAAATTATAAGAATTAAACATACCTGAGTAGAACCAATTTGGGAGTGATACAGTAACAAAAAAGTAAGAAATATGGGGAACAAGGTAATACTAGATATAGTTAGATTAAGAGGCAGAAGAAACAAGACCAAGTAAAACATATGAATGAGATATATAAGTACGATTTACAGAAGACAGTATCTCTGGCATTTGGGATACTATATTAAGTTTGGTAGGTATTCTTATCTGTGTAGCAGTTTAATAATATGCCCTAACTGCAAGTGGTTGTTAAGATAACTGCATGCAGATATGCAGTAGACATGCACTTAGATGCCATATAGATAACTAGGTGAAATCAGTGATGTAAAATTAGATAGTATATAGTACTAATAATAATTGATTCTAAAAATGTAACTGTAAATTTGTACTATATCAAATTAAAGCTAATAAACCAACTGGTATTGTCACCAAAGTTCAAAAAAAAAAAATATTATAATTATTATTAGAAGTTTTTAAAACTTTTTAGTCGAATAGTAATTGCTTAGTCGCTTAGTCACCTAATTGCTTAGTCACTTAGTTACTTAGTTGACTAGTCACTTAGTCACTTAGTAGCTTAGTTGCCTAGCTGCTTAGTCACTTAGTTACTTAATAATTAATCACTTAGTAATCATTAGTCATTAGTTGCTAAAACTTTTTAGTTACTTAGTAATCAATTAGTTGCTTAGTTGCTTAGTTGCTTAATACTTAGTTACTTAGTTACTTAATTGCTTAGTTGCTTGGCTGCTTAGCCACTTAGCTCATAGCTATATAAACCCTGCTAAATTTCTCAAATATGATTAAGCAACAGACATTCTTCTTTTCTTTAATATTGTAAACATATTTTGAAATTCTTTAAGAACAAAAACCTAAGAATAGCTCTTTTTGTTATTACTTTAATAAATAGCTTTTGACTATAAACTGTATTGATATTCTCTTTTTAAAATAATTTCTATAGGCAAAGTTTATTTTCTCTTAGTAAAATAAAATAAAATTATTAGTATTACATTACCTTTCCTAAACTGCCTTAGAGAAAGATATAGTTTCTTAACAATGTTTAACAAAAGCTATACTTCTTTTTTAGACATTATATATATCTGTAAGAGATTTTCTATACCATGTCATTGTTATAGTATGAAAATTAAGAAGGCTTTCACTTATAATATTTGGTATCTTTTGGTAGAAAAGTTAAAATTTTAGAAAAAATAAGTCAACTCAGATAAAACATTTCTAGATATATTTGAAAAGTTATTTTAGCAAGAGACCCAGATGAGTATTAGTTATTCTGACAAGAAATTTGAACAAATATTAGTTATTCTAGCAAAAGATCTGAATAAGTATTAGTTATTCTGACAGAGTTCAGGATGTAAATACACCTCTTCTTTTATAGTTCACACTACTGCTGAACTTCACAATGAGAATATCCAAAGCTATTAATAATCACATCTAACTGGATTTTATCTTGCAATAGATGTACTTCAAGCACAGCATCCAGATTTATTTTGTCTTCATTGTTACTTCCCTTGATGTACTAGCCCTTACTTAGATTTTAAATGATTTTGAACTTAGTACCAAACTAACTTTGCAGCTTAACATTATTCTTTACAAACTTAGAACAACTTTATTACTCTTATCACTCTATATCCAAACCAGATTACACTTCACTTTTGTATTAAAAATATAATTTTTAGTTGTTGATACCAATAAGATATTGGTAATTCTAGAACAATCACTTTAACTTTAATTAGAAAATATACCAATCTCTTTTAACTTTCTATTTTATCTTTTGAATACCAAAACACTTTTGACCTTTATCTTGACACTTCACTAAGGTTTAGTTTTGAAGAACTAGGAGAATTTAGTCAACATCCTGAAAATCTAGGAAGTTCTATTCTACTACCTACTACTAATATTACTTTTATTGATAATATTTTCTTTTTATATAACCTAGCAGATAACTTAGCTCCATATAGTAAATTAGTTACATTTACTAAGCTTTTTAAAAGTCATTATACTTCTGATTGAACTTTACAAATTCTTCTATTACTTACTAACAATTTAGAAACAGAAGAATATATTACTACTTTTGTTGAACTTACAGAAACCTTTAGCTTACACTACATTTCTATTAACTCATCATGATAAACTTTTAAAGATAGTCTTTCTTCTTTACCTCCACCTCAACTTGCTCTTTCTTATCCTTAACCTATTACTGTTTAACCTTAATCTATTCAATCTTAACCTTAATTTCTTCCTCTAGTTTTACCTATTTTTAATAACCTTTTTGACCTATCTGATAATATAGCATAACAAGCTCTAAAAGATGCTGCACAAGCTATGGCTAATCTTACTAATGCTTTAAATAAAAGTGAAAAAGCTTATATAAAGATTGACTTCTTTTATAATGATGGAATTCAAGACCCAGAACAATGGCTCAAAGATTTTTGAAAAGCTACTACTGCTATCAAATAGGATGCTACTCAAAAATTAAAACTTATCTCAATATATTTAAAAAAAATTGCATTAGATTGGTGGCTAAGTTTTAACTCTGCTCCAAATGCTTTTGATGATAATGTCAATTAAAACAGAAACTTTAAACATCTTTTTAGACTTTACTTTCACATGTCTAAACAAAAAGCTATTTGGCAGAAACAGCTTTTTAATATTAAACAAAGCCAAGACATAGTAAATACATATGTTAATTGTTTTAGACAATTGAAAAGATGAGTTAACCTTGGTGATGCTTTCTTTGCTAACTTCATCAAACAATTATTTATTTAAAGACTATGTTCTGAATTTTTTATCAATATGCAAGCTAGTAAACCTGCTAACCTAAATGTTACTATTATTACTGCAAAACAATAAGAAACTAAACATGTAATGACTACTAGCACTATTACAGAAACAGACCAAGCTATTAAACAACTAACAGACCAGATTGCTAAACTTAATATTAACTTAGTATAACAATAGCAATCACCTCAACCTCAACCTGCTAACTATGCAGCTACACTTAACACTAACAGATCTTAAGCTAAAAATTTCTATTACTGTCATTACTGTAGACATACAGAATATTTTATTGCTAAATATAGAACCAGATGAGCTAAACAACGATCCAAGCAAAAAGATAATTATAGAAGAAATAATAAACACAACCAAAGGTTTTATTCTTGAAGTCATGATTAATCTTGTTATCAAAATTCTTTTAGAGAAAAAGAAAACTCTAGAGAAAGAAGCAGATATTTAGACTCCTATAATAGTAATAAAAGAAAAACTAGTTTTTATTCACTCTCACCCTATTATAAAGATGTCAACTACTTTGGCCATAAAGAATCTTCTTCTATTTCTCTTATTACAACATCAAAAAAATAAAAACAGTTTTTTAACAACTCTTTTATTCATATAGCTATATCCAGTATTGTCACATAAACACTTTTGGACACTTTTGAACATTTTTTTAAATTAAAATTACTCAAAATTTTATTAAGTTAATATATTTTAATTTTTTCCTAAATGAATCTAGCACCTAAAAAAATATATAATTATATATATTTTTAATATACTTTATTAATTATTTAAACTTGGATATAGACTTGGATGATTTTGGACAATCTTGGATGTTGAACATTTTACATAGTATGGACACATCCAATGTACAACACTGGCTATATCTATCTATCTGTATAAAGAAGCCAAAAATGCTAATTTAGTTCAATCTTCTACCTATACTACTCTTGTAAAATGCAACATTTAACTCAGAAACAGACCCTACCAAGCTATAATCAATAGTAGTGCTGCTATTAGTATGATTGCTCATTAGACTGTTAAAGAATTAGGACTCAAAATTGAACAAGCCTTTACTAGCTTAATTGTTATAGCAACTAGTTCTTCTATATGCCTTCTAGGAATTATTAAGGATCTTCCTGTAGAAATTAAAGGAATAACTATCCTAATCACTGTTGAAGTTGTTCCTGCTACCTCTTACTCTCTTCTTGGTAATAACTAGTTCAAGAAAGTTGATGCTAGTTATAACTGAAAGAATAGTTGTTATTTGTTCAAGTGAAATAACAAAAAGGTTTCAATACTAATGATCTATAAAAGTAATTATGTCTTACCTGCCCAACTAACAGTAACAAACTCAAAAAAGTTCAACCTCTATGAGCAAGAATTCCTTACATCTCATAAAGCATATACTGCTCAACTTATTTCAGAAACAGACAATAAAAGATGGATATTTACCAACCTTGACAATGAACCCAAACTGCCTTATCTCATATATATGGCAACTGTAAATCCTTTGACCATCTTTTTGCTAATTGGTCTTAAAATACCTGCAACTAATGCTATTATAAAGAACATATTGCTGTTCACTATCAACTACAAACCCCTCAAAAAGAAACTTGCAAAAATTGCCAAAACTCTAAACATTTTTATCGACAATGCTTTAAAAACATTTGTCATAAATGTAACTTAATAGAACATATTGCTGTTGATTGTCCTTTAGCTTCTTTTAAATACCAGAATCAAACCTACTAATGTGAATACAATTCTAATAAAGTTGAGCTCAAAGACAATACTATTATAGCAATTGTCATATTCATTATTACTGCCATTGCAAGAATCCTCAAAAATCAGAAACTCTACAAGAATTAGATAAAGTTTTTGTTTGTAAAGGTTGCTATACTAACTTTTACCAAAGCCTTAATTATGATGACTCCAGAAGCCAGTACTATTATACTCAAGGTAATAGATATGAAATCTTGATTGAATGCAAATTATACAAACATGTTGAACTCAGAAACAGAATGCATAATTTGGAAAGTATTACAGAGGAACTATAGTTTTGTAAACTTGAACACTTATATGCTTACAAATCCAGTACAGATGTTCTCTACAATTCTAATTATAACTTGTAAACCTGAATTAGATACTATACTGAGTTAACCAAAAGTGCTAAATCTTAGTATAAAATAAACTAGACCTATATCTTTTATTTTGCTAAAGTTTATCTGCAAGAAACAAACCTTACTATTACTAAAGCATTAGAACTTTAAGTAAATAACCAGATTAATTAACTATTGATATATGAAGAAATGAATTTTATCCTACAAGCTAAACAAGCTGTTCTAGATAAAGAAAAAGAGCAACTTTTTTAGCAAACCTTGACTGAGTTTTTTGACATTAGTCATCCAGAATTTGACTATCAGCTTGCCATCGATAACCTTTGTTGATAGTTTAGTACTTCTATTGACCTTTGCAAAAAATGCTTACATATTAAGCATTAAAATGAATTAGACATCTACCAAAAATATTGTTAGGACTGTGCTCTTCTACCAGTCTCTATTTATAAATCTCCTACATCAGAACTAGTAAACCTTCTATCCAACACAACCAATGCAACTTTAGCAGAATCAGACCTTTTGCAATCACAAGTTGCCCAACTATAATAACAAGTTAAAACTCAGAACCAACTTATTTTATAGCTTTAACAGAAAGTAGAAAAGTTAGAAAAATTTACTCAGACCTTCCTACAAGTATTTTAACAAGATGTCCAAACTACTTAACAATAATATACTTCTCTTGCTCAAGAATAGGAAAAGTCAAATTTTTAGATCATCCTAGACAGAATAAAAAACTATCTGTTAAATCAGACAATATGTATTAAGTTTTTACAATAGACACTATAATTTTCTATGAAGAATATAATGTTAGTTTTGAATTATTTAAATTGAATATTGGACCTTTAGATACTAAACAAAGCAAACAATTTAGTCAGCTGCTAATAAAGTTTTTAGATCTTTTTGTACAAGATATAACAGAAATAGGATGTACTGATCTTGTAACTCATTAAATCTATACTTAAGAAAGATCTTCTATTCGATCTTAATCTTACTCTTCTTCTCTTATGAAATAGACATTTATTAAAGAAGAAATTTAATAAATGCTTAATAATAAACTTATATAATCTTCTTCTAGCTTCTAGATCTTACCAATTGTATTAGTTCAAAAGAAAAATAGCAAATTATAATTTTGTGTTGATTATTGTAAACTTAACAGTATTATTAAGAAAGTTGCTTATTATTTATCTTATATCAATAAAATGCTTAATATTCTAAAAGGATCCAAATAGTTTTCTACACTTGACCTCACAAGTAGATATTGGCAAGTTGCTATGCATTCTACAAATAGAAAAAAAACTGCTTTTGTAACTCGATATAGTATTTATAAGTTTAATATAATGCCTTTTGAACTATGTAATGCATCTGCAACTTTTTAATAATTAATGGATAGAATATACCAAGACATTGTATAAAAATTTGTAATAGTCTACTTTAATAATATCATAATATACTCCAAGACTTTTAATAAATATTTAGAACATTTATAACAAGCTTTTATTAGAATCAGAAAGACTAATTTATGATTAAACTTAGAAAAGTATAATTTTTGGATGCAAAGTTTACTATTCTTAAAACATATAGTTACCTCAATTGAAATAGCATATGATCTTTAAAAAATAGAAGCTGTTTAGAAAATTTAACTACCTAACAATGTAATCTGACTACATTTATTTTTAAAACTAATAGATTACTACTAACAGTTTATTCATAACTTCTTTAAAGTAGTACAACCTTTAAACCAGCTACTATAAAAAGAAACTTCTTATATATAGGATAAACCACAACAGGAAGCTTTTGAAGAATTAAAACAGAGACTTATCATGGCTCTTATATTAAAGTATTCTGATTTTGATAGACTATTTATCTTAGCTATTAATGCCTCTTATCATGAATTTGAAGCTACTTTTAGTTAACTAAATAGAAACTAAAAAGAACATCTGTAGCCTATACAAGTAAAAGTTTAACCAAAGAAAAAGTCAACTATAGTGCTACTGAACTTGAATGTGCTGCAGTTGTATAAGTTATTAAATATTTTTATAAATATCTTGGAACTGCCAAATTCATCCTAATTACAGACCACTCTGTTCTTAAGTAGTTACAATCTGCTGAGCCTAAAGGATGCCTAGAAAGATAGATTTTAAAACTTCAGCTCTATAATTTTGAAATCATTTATAAACTAAGAAGAGTTCACTTCAATGTAGATGCTCTATCTCAACTCTTACACAGACCTCATACTAAAACCTTTTCTTATGACTTTGGACCTCTATTATAATTTATATAATTATATAAAATCAGACAAGTTATCTAACTCTCTATTACAGAAATAGACTAAACAAATACAACATTATACTAGACATTTTATTACTAAAAAAGGACTATTATATAAGAAAAACAAAAAGAACCTTCAGTACCCTCTTCATATTATCAAATAAAATAAAGTAAAATCTGTTTTGTATATGATACATAAATATTCTATTACAGAATACTTAAAAACAGATGCTATGTACTATAAAATAGCTAAATGATATTATTGAGACCAAATGTATTAAGATGTACAAAAATATGTTAGAACATGTGAAAAGTGCCAAAAGAGACAAAAAGGTAAATAAACTGAATCTTTTTATCTTATTCAAATAGGATAAGCTTTCAAATGAATTGAAAATGACTTAGTTGAACCTCTGCCAATTATTAAAGAAAATAATTGATATATTATTGTTGCTACTGACTATTTAACAAGATGGCCAGAAGCCTATGCTGCCAGAGCAACTACTTTAGCTCAGTTTATTTTTGAAGAAATTATTTGTTAACATAGAATATCAAAAATTATTCTTTCTAATTAAGAAAGAAAGTTTATTAGTGAAACTGTTTGCATTTTATATAAAAAGTTTCTTATCAGATATAAGTTCTCTTCATCATACCATCTACAAACAAATAAAATGGTTAAATGTCTTAATTGGACCTTATGTAAATCATTTGCTAAAGTAAAAAAGATGATGACTAAAACTTACATATACTTGCTATTCTGCTTGCTTACTGAACAAAAAAGCATGCTACAACTGAATATATCTTCTTCTAGCTTGTATATGAATGACAAGCTGTTCTTTTAATTAAAGCTTTACTATCTGTTGAACTCTATAAAAAAACAGAATATAATTTATAAAATAGCATATTGTACTGAGTATTTGAGCTTATTAACAAACTACCTGAATTGCAAAATGATGCAAGAAAAAGACTAATAAATTGCAACAAAAACAAAAGGAATAATTCAATACCAAGATTCATCATAAAACATTCAAAATTAGTAACAAAGTATGAATAATTAAAAAAGATATAAAACATTTTTAATCAGCTAAATTCAAAGATAAAAGAACTGGACCCTTTATTATTCAAGAAAAATTGAACAATGATGTCTATAAACTTTGTAATGACAAAGAAAAAACATTGCAAAAATATTATAATAGTAATTGTCTTACTAAATATTATAAAAAACAAACTTAAAACCTTTTGTTCTTATCAAATAATTGGAATTTTTAGAAGAAATTTCTAAAATCAGAGGAAAAAACAATAATATTATACAAATTTTTTAATGTTACAATTTATTCAAAGATTGTGATATTTGGAAATTTATATAAACATCTTCGAATCATACAAATTTTTCTAAAAAATGGAATTTTTAAAATTACAACTAAAAATAATAATTGCTTTAAACAACTTTCTTCAAATTTGAAAACAGGACTTCACATCTCAAAATCCCTTAGATATATTACTTCAAAATATTATTTTTTGAGTAATAAAGAACCAAAAAAAGTTATCAACTTAAATTCTATAATAGAAACTCTTGTAGAATTCAATATCGATGAATTTCTATAATTAAAAAAGATATAATCTTCCTTAATTAAAACTCTACTTAATGAAGCATCTCTTAAGTTGAAAAATAATAATACTAACTATCTAACTTAAATAATAAATAATTTGAAACAGACACTAGTACTAACAACTTGAAGTATAACTAATCTTTTTTTTGAAGAAACATAGAAAAAACAAGTTAATCAAATCTTAAAGTTCTTATTTTTTTTATTTTTATTATAACTTAGACAGTCTTGCCGATTACTTTTATTAAGATTCTTGTATACATATTGTACAAAGTTGGCTTAAATTTTGGTTCGACATCTCTCAGCTACTTCTATAAGTGCCCAGAAGTGGTCTGCCACACAGGCCAGGTAGTTATTCCTGGCCTGGAGCTATACCAAGCTAGCCAGTAAGACTCTGAAAAAAGGGTCTTACGTTTCTATTTACAAAACTAAAGACTAAATCAAGCCATGTTTCCTGGATTTGAACCTTATTTTCTTTTTTTTCTTCCCTCATGACTTGATTTTGTTTATCTATATTTATAGCCTTCTCTTCTTTTCGTGTTTCTTTGCTTGAAAGGTTTTGTTTTTTGTTATTTTTCTTCTTTTTAATTGTAGTTTTAATCCTTATTAATTTTTCTCAGTCGGCAACAATATTACACTGTTTTTTCTATATATTTTCAAAGAACCTATTTCATGCTGCATTTGTAAACACAGTTATAAAATTCTTGGTTTCCTTTAGAGATTGTATAATATCTTGTACTGACTTTTTGGCTTTTTCTTGCAT
>CAJVQA010002046.1:0-23172 GCA_910591915.1 Cetraspora pellucida
TAATTAAAAGTTTTTTAATAAAGTTAAAAAACTTTCTTAACAAAGTTTATAAACTAGGTTTTTAAAAATATTTTTTACTTAGAAAGTATATTGCTAAAATTAATTGTTAAAGTTTTATTATAAAAATTAATTTTAAAAAAATTAATATAAGCAAATTTGCCTGTGTTACAATCTAAGTAATACTATTCACTAATCCATATTTGTGAATTGCAGATATTAGATGATAACATCAAACATGAAGTTTTGGAAGTTGAAGACTACTTGGATTATATTTTAAAAAAATTTCAACAAACTCTTTGGCCCAATCCATAATGAAAGTCTATGAATTTAATTATAAGTAATCAGATTAGCAAGAAGAATAATGATTTATTCATATTTGAAGTTGGTTACATAAATTGTAAGTAAATGATTCTTCACAGGTGGCAATATACATTCAAAAGAATTTGTAATAAACTTGGCATAACCATTTATTACTAATTTCTGGCCTTTTATAATTCTTATATAGATTATCAAGAGCAAAAATGATTATTTTCATTATATTTTACAATTCTTCAGCTGTCATGCATATTAAATTTATGCTCTTTATTATTTTAAGAGCTTTATATCGAGGTTTTAATATCAATCATCTTTCAAAGGTTTGTAACATATAGCCATCACATTGTTCAAATAAAAGCTCTTTAATATAATCTAGCATATACTTAAAGAGGCCAAGGTCCAAAATATGCATTCGATCAGATTAATAGCATCATATATATTGAAGTTACTATAATTCTTATTAGTTATAAATTACATTTTTATTAACAAAATTATTGAAATAGTAGGTATGGGTGTTATTTCAAATTTTGTCCTAATTAAACTTAATTTGAATAAAATTCAAAATAATACCCATACCCACTATTTCAATAATTTATGATAAATAAGACACTTAATAGTTTCTTATCTTAAGTCCCAAAATGCATTTGTCTTAGAATGAATTGAATAATCAGGATTATTGCTACTATATATCACTTGCCTCATAATATTTGAAGTTTTTGAGATTATACTTGTTAAATTTATATCATTCAACTCATCTCTTGATACTATGCATTTTGGGCATGGTTTTCTGAAGAAAGATGTTTGATAAATATTTGCAAACTTGTATACTTTAGCTAAGTTGACAATAATGATTAATATTCATGAGATGAAAATAATTATATTTTCATGTATAATAAAATAAAGCTTCAGTCCTTCAATAATGGGCTTGAGAAGGATCAATATACATTTCTGAAAAACTTTTCTTTGCAGTTTGCGAAAGTCATCAGATTGCTTCATTTTAGAATCCTTGGCTTTCAAGATTAGAAGATATCTGACCAATGCCTTAGATTCTGATTTGTTTTTCTGATAATTTAGGATGTTGCCAAGGGACAAAAATATAGAATGCTCTGAAGACTTTCTTATATGGTCTAGGGTTGTAGCATTTGAATAAAGAATAAGTGATAATATATATTGTTCAAGAAGTAATGCCAATTCTTCTCATTTCTATCAATTATCATGGAATTATTACTTGAAAACTCAATATTCTACATTTCTTCTTACTTTTATTTTATCTTTATATTAAAGAACTAGTGATTAGTTAATACTATTGATTATTAATAAAGACTTGATAGTTTTTATTAATGATTGATAGAAAAATATATACTTAATGTTTTCAAACATTTTAACAGTAACTTTTTTAAACATTATATAAGGAACAATAGAATCATTAAAAAATTCCTTTCTGGCTTTAGTTGTTGGTGAAAGTGACGAAATATCTAAATTAAAGAATTTGTTGAAGAAATTTATAAAAGTATCACCAGCTGAATTTAATAAATGATACTTATTAATTATCTTCATAAACTCTAGATAGACATTGTTAGGCCATTCAACTCTTAATAGATGATGCAAGTCATAAAAAGCATCATCAAACAAAGCTTCTTCATAGTCTTCAGAATTACCTTTATCAGACTTAGTTTCTAGATACTGCAATTTGTTGATAACATCAAACAATACATCTCTATAGTTATTAGGATCATTTTCATCATCTACCAAAAAGACATAATATCTGTTTCAAGGCATTCTGTTTCTATAAAAGAATGCTTATCTGAACTTAATTCAGATTAAGATGATATTGAGATATTTTCACTCTATATGAAATATAATCAATATATATTATTTTACAACTATTATAAATTTACTCTTACATATTGTCTTGAAATAACAACTGGGTGTAGTTCAAAATTTTGGCCTAAATTAAGCTTAAATTGGGCCAAAATTTTAAACTATACCTAGAGCATTATTTTAAGACAATATGATAAAAAAAAAACAATAATAATAAATATTATTAGATAATTATATGTAAGTATATCGATATACCTTATAATCTATAGAATGTTCATAATTAGAATCATATTCTGGAAGATTCCAAATATTATCATTTACTTGTTCAATATTAACTATTTGATTTGTGAAATCTTGAAGATATGGATGTCTTTATGAAATATGTTAAGTTAATGCGTAAGATTTTATAAAATTACAATTATAATGCTCACACTGCCAATGCATTTTGGAAGAAAAAAATAAAAAAAAATTAATGTAATAATAATGATTTCAATTAGAAAATGAAAAGGAATGACTAGAATAAATCTATCGATTGTAAATGTTAAAATAAGGTAGTAAGTAATTAAACCCTTTAAATAAAACTTATTAATATATATTAATATATATCAAATTTTTATTTTATTAAAAATATACTACAAAGATACTTAACATGTGTATTATATTATGCTTGATGCAACAACATGTGCAAAAGTCTAGTTTATATTATGCATTATATAATAGTATAAATTTATCTTCAATATGAGTGCTGCCAAGAAAAACCAGTAATCTGAGTTTCAATTTAATGGTTACTGGCCATAATCTTTAACAAGTTGTTAAAAATTATGACTGGTAACTATTAAATTGAAACCCAGATTACTGGTTTCTCTTGGCAGCATACATATTATATTAACGTAAGATTACTGGTGGCACTCCTATTATATTGACATAAGGTTACTGACAGCACTCATATTATATTGATATATATATTCTTTTGTAATCACAAAAATACAAAAGAAATGTAATGACGTGAAAAATCTCAGATACACAAGATATCTCAGTATATAGTTATAAAATATAATGACAAAAAAATAAGATAAGTATACTTGTTTTATTTGTTATACTTTACATACTTTACATACTTTATTATTATATTGCATTGGATTTTAATTTTATAAAAGGTTGCAAATATATAAATACAGAAGATTTCCAATGTTAGATATCCAAAGTTGAAGGTAAAACATTTTTTTGGAATTTTTTTTTTTTTTTGAAAATGAGTTCACCAAAAAACACTTCGCCACTCAATAATGCTTCACCATTCAATAATGCTTCACCACCCAATAATGTTTCATTACCCAATAATGCTTCACTACCAAATAACATTTCACCACCAAATAATGCTTTACCACCAAATAATGCTTCACTACTCAATAACTCTCACTCCTAATTATTTAATACTAAAATAGCAGCTACTAACAATAATTTTTCTGATAATTCTTCAGATACAGCAAAAAGCATTTATAGTGTTCATAATACTTTTTCTAAGATGAAAACTTGATCACAAAGGTTCTTGACATTTTGTTCAGAATTATATCAACCTTTCTGCCAACCATCACAATCAGTCCAGCCTTCCTGCCAGCCCTCTCATTCTAGACAAACATCCCCAAATAATGATAGAGATCATTCCTTATTGCCACAGTGCCATTCTCATAGATCACGAAACAGATCACAAGAAAGATGATTAGCCAATCAAAATCAGCCACAAAATTTGGATAATAATTCTATATATAAGTCTTTTTTTTTTTTTTACTTTTGAATGCTGTACTTTTGTACTTTTTTTTTTTTTTTTATTAAAGTTTTTTTTTTTTTCTTACGAAAGTATTTTTTTTCTTTCTTATGAAAGTTTTTTTTTTTTTAAACAAATCTTTTGAATTGAAGAACATACATGTAGTAGCCACCATGCTGTTGATGAATAGCTTTTCACCCAAAATCGTGTTCTGTACATCCTAGTCTAGGAACTTCGTAACAACGTAAAGGTGGTCAAAGCAAAATTGCAATGGCAAAGAAGAGAGTGCACAAACGATCTTTCTCCTCAAGTGTTAGAAGTAAGTGCTTTAGTCTAATTATAAGTTTTAAAGGTACATCTAAGCTGATGTCTTAAAATTTAGGATGTGTATACAAACATAGTAAAGTGTCTCTTTTCACACCACATATATTTCTTGCAAAGTACACTTAAAGAAGCCATGAAGGACTACCTGGATGAAGTAAATCCAGATTACATGTTCGAAATAAGTGCAAATAATTTCACAAATTGCTTCCATGATGAATAGTGTAGTGCTATACATTGAATATTATCATTTTTGTTATCATTAATTTATATGTTTTTATTTATTTATTATTTATTTGTTGTTTTGCATTCATTATCGCTTGTAATCGTTTAATTTTTTTTAATAGGTTAATTAACTTTTTTGTCTTATTTCATTTACTAGTTATTACAGAAAATGAAAAATCACCATGGTGTGGCACTACAAAATGTTTGAAATTCTATTTGAAAGGTTTTTGGATACAAAAAGCTCCTCCCTTTAAAAAGCAATGCTGCTGCAGCAAAAATTATAAAGTAGAAGCAGAGTGATCAGATTGCTGCTTGTTTTCGCTTTCTATTCCAGCAAAATGATGATGCTGTGTATTGGGTGGCAGTTATCACAAGAACTGCTTTCTCCATGATTGCAGTACCTGATTTATTAAATAAACACTGTGCATTCATATTAGCTGTGTGTGATATATTGTTTAATCCACAATCATATAAGATCGTATGTACAGTAAATAGTATGAAACGCTATATAGTGAAGTATTTGGCAAATATTTAATTATATATCGCTTTATATTGCTTTATATTGATTCAATATTAATGAGTTTGCATTGGGTTTTGCATTGTAGAATAATTTTAATGAAGGAGGCCTCTCCTACGAATCTGCTAAAGCATTAATGAACAATAAGTTAAAGAAAGATGATGAAAAATCGTGACCAACCACTCCAAGTTATGACTCCAAACCTGAGCAAACATTGCAAGCATCACGATCCAATTCAATGCAACTTTTACAAGAAGAGTTGGATAAATTGTTCACACCCTATTAAAAGCAGCATTTTTATTTTTTGTCTTTGCATTATGCGTTGCTAATCTTTAATATATATAATAAATTACTTTTAATAAATTGCTTTTAATAAATTTGATAGTTTATTTTAAAAGTTATATAACTTGTACACTTATTTTTTTATAGTATTATATTTTTTGAGATATATATCGCTAATGAAAGTAGTTATTTGCCAAAATAGGATATATATCAATTATACTCATAATCGATCATTATCGTTTAAAGATTAACTGGATATATATCGATTATTATCATAATCGATAATAATTGGCAGAAAGGATTATAATCGATATATATCTATGTGGTTAGTAATCGATATATATCTCTATATAAATTTTGCTGATGGACTTAGTTTTGTTCATTTATATTTGTAGCCTTTTCTTCTTTTCATATTTTTTTGTTTAGGAGGTTTTGTTTTTTGCTATTTTTTTTCTTTTTAATTGTAGTGTTAATTCCTACTAATTTTTCTTAATCAGCAACAATATTACAATGTTTTTTTTATATATTTTCAAAAAACCTATTCTATGCAATATTTGTGAATATTATTATAAAGTTCTTGGTTTTCTTTAGAGATTGTGTAATATCTTGTACTGACTTTTTAGCTATTTTTTGTGTTAGGCCTTTGATGATTTTGGATCTGCTTGCTGATTTTTTTCTTTTTAAGTTTCCTATAAAAGCTTTTTAAGTTCTTCTTTACTTGTCTTTCTCTGGGTTTCTTTTGCAAGTACTGTTTATACCAAATTGATTGCTATATTTTCTGTACCATCTCATTTTTTTTTTATTTACTGCATGTTGCTAGATAGTCTTGATCCTCTTCATAATCTTTATTACATAGTATACAAATTGCATTTTTGTATAAATCTGGTCATTTTTATGTCATGGTCTTGAGTATAGGTAGCTTTTCATTTACACATTTAATTAATGTTACTAATTTTCTATTTCTCTTAATACATATATATTTTGTTCTATTTTGACCCTTAATGCTTTGCCATAATGTTAACCAGTTGTGTTCTTTTTTTCTTAAAGTTGGTTCTGTTTTTTGAATTAATAATGTGAATCTCTATTTTGTTTCAACTTTAAGTTCTAGTATATTTTTGATAAACTTTTGTGTCAGGCTTTCAATCACTAAATTCTTCTAGTAAAATAAAACATTTAAATTTGAAGGTGGCACCTTTATTATTCTATTAAAATTATCTATTTTGCTTCTTTTTTTGCTAATTTATCTGTTTTATCATTCTATTTGTTACAACTATGTCCTTTTATTTTAACTAAATCTAAATTTAATTCTTTTAAACTAAGTAATTCTAATATACTTCTCTTAAGATTATAATTCTTTTTTTTAATCTAATGTCTGCTTAACTTTAACTTTTTACCTTTGTTAAGGTCTGCTATTGCTGCTGCATTGTTAGTATAAATCTTAACTTTTTTTTTCTTGGTATTATTAGCAGTATATACCAAATTGCAAACAACTCTGATTTTGTTGATAAAGGCCAATTTCATATGCTAATTGTACCTTTATCAATTACTTTTTCTTCTTTAATATCTATATGCACCTACTCTACTTCTATATAATCATTCTTTATTAAGTTTTCTATTAATAATTTCTTGAGTGATCCATCTGTATAGAAAATCAGATTCTCATTGTTTTCTAGTTTGTTTCTTTGGTTTTATAAACTAGCTCTTTTTTAAGTACTTGACTAAGTCATTGTTTTTTTATAAGCTCTATATCTAAATCTTTATATACTATTTCTTTAACTAGGCTTTTATGTTTGTTTAATTTGATTAACTTATTGTGTTCCAATTCTCTTATTATTTCTTGCTCTACTTTGAGTTTGGGCACTTCTTTCTTACTAATAAGTTTTGGCAAAGAGTCTTAAATGTCTTCTTTATTATTTCATCTTTTACAACTTTTCTGTTCTCTAATTTGATTTAAGTTGCAACCATTACATTTTTTCAAAAACTGGCCTGTTTTGTTTTCTTGTAGTTTTGTTTTCAATGTTCTATAAATACCTTTTTGGATATGTTTGCAACTATTTTCCTAATTACTAAGTTTTCTTCTTTTCCTATTTATAGTGCCTTTAGTACAATTCATTTTTTTTTTCTGTTATCATTTGAGCATTTGTTTAAAGTTGTCTATAATGATAACTTTTTATTTTCTTCTAATAATATAAATTCTGGTTTGAGTTGTCAACTGCTCTTATCTTCTAGCATAGTTTCTTAATTCTTTTAAACCATCTTGCTGGTCTTTTTTACTCAATTTTTTTCTTAGTAGTTTGAGCTACTACTATGAAATCATTCTATTGTTTTTTTTATTGATAAGTTGATTTACTAAGAATATATTGAGCTTTCTTAATACTAAAGCTATTTGTAATGTAAACTTGTTCTTCAACACATCTGTGATTTTTAAATTTTTATCTGTCTTTTTTATATCTATATTATTAAAATCAAATAATATTCATAACTCTTTAGCTTTAAGCATTAGCTAATATGCTAAATTGTTTTTTCATAAGCTGCTACATATTTTTGTTGAGTTTTTCTGCCAGTTTGTTTTTGTTGCATCTAATAGCAGCAACTCCTGATTAATTTTAATTCTTGTTTGTTTTTCTTCAGAACTTGCTGAATTAATTCATGTATGCAAACTTGTAATTTGTTTAATTAGCAATTGGTCCTATAATGCATTGCAGTTGCTCAGATTTTTATAGATAATTACATTATTGCTTATTGTTTTTACAATTCCTAACTTGTGTTTAGTTATCTTTTTTATAGACTCTTGTATAGTATTAATTGCTCTTTTCGAAAGCCTTAATACTTAAAACATATATACCAATTTTGGCACTATACATATATTGTTTATATGATATCTGAGCATCTGTTATCTTTTTAGTATTAAGCAGCCTTGCTATAGAATGCACCAATTCTTTGGCTCTTGTTTTTACTTGACCTTTATTAAGTTTATTATTAAGCCAAATTCCTAAGAATTTTGTTATTTTGGTTTTTTCTTCTTCAAAAATCTATTCATTACTTAGTCTAACCTTTCTATTTTTTTTTGGTTTACTTCGATTCATTATAATAAGTTTTGATTTCTTTCCATTTATCTGAATATCATTGAGTTTAAAGAAATCTTTAGCAATTTGTAATGTATACTTCATTTGCTCTTTATTACTTGCTATTTATGTTGTATTATCTGTAAATGCTACTACTGCTTAACATGATTTCATCTCTGTTGTATAATTTAGCTTGTTGTCATTTGGAATTGACATTACTGTTGTATAAACTAGACCTACATTATTCTGTACTCTTTCTAGTAATAGATCATAAGATACTTTCCATATTAATAATAAGAGTACCTTCTCTTGTTCAATTCTATCATTTATTACAAATGTCTTTGTATATCCTCAGTGTATAATTATTTTAGATTGTCTGTCTTGGAATAAATTTAATATTATTGGATTGTTTTTCTTAGCAACTTAATTCTTTCTATTGCTTTTTTTAAAGCAATTAGTAATACTGAATTAAAAGCCTTTTTCATATCTTGCAGAACTAATCATAGCTTATTGTTGTTCTTTTTGGCATCTTTTATTATTGTATTTATAATATGTACTGGCTTTTTAGTTAAGTTTTCTAACAGTTCTACAAAGTTTGGTCCTTTAAGTATATTTCTTTTGTAGAAAACCTTTGTTAATCTTTTAGTTAGAATTTTTGTTATACACTTCTGAAAGGTCTCTAAAAGTGCTATTGGTCTAATATTATCTAAGTTGTAATGTCAGTTCATTTCTTTAAAGATTGGGTATATCTGTAAAATCTTCTATTTATCTGAGATTTTGCCTGTTTAAATACAAATTTCTGCAAAGTTTTTGAAGTTTTCCTGGGATTTAGATCCTGCTGCTTGAATTAGAGTATATGTAATACTTAAAATTCCTAACACTGTTTTCTTTTTAAGACCTATTAGCATTTTACTCTATTTTTCTTCTGTAATATTTTGTTTCAAACTTTGGTACTATTCTTTTTTTATTGTTTTTTTTTGGTTTGTATACTTCTGACCATTATTCTTTACAGATTTTTTGGTTAAAATGCCTTGATCTAAACTGGTTTTGGTAATGTTTTTTTGTTTTTTCTAAAACTTCTATTGATTCTATAAATAATTTTCTTTATTCCTTTACCTCTCCTATTAGTCTGTCAATTTTAATTTTTTTTAATAGTTTATCTAATAGACTTATTAATATTTTGTCTTGCTTTTCATTAATTATTTGGCATCTTTTTTTCATGTTTTCTTCAATTTTTTTTCTTTTTTAATTATCTAATTCACTGGCTCTTCTTGCACAAAGTATCTTCTACCAACCTTTTAAATTCACAATAAGTTCACAAGACCAACTCCCTTATGCCAGATTTATGTATGTTTCATGCTGTTAATTAATAAAGATAATTTCTTTATTTAGATCTTCTATGTAGTCTTCTAAGTAACCTAGTTTGATGTTTTTTCTTTCAATATTTATTCATCTTCCTAACTGAGTAAGTGTTTTCTCTAATTGCACTTTTTTTTTTTTTTTTTTGTTAAATATTGTATTTGATATTTTCTTTTTTGAAAGACATTTGTATGCTATTGTAATGATGTTATTGCTAATTATGTCCTACATTTATTTATGTTCTTCTTATTTCTAATGTCTTCCTTTAATTGGAAAAACCTCTCCAAATTTTGGATGGAAATTTTTTTTCTAGTTGCTTATCAAAATTTTGCTTATAGTTATCCCAATCCTCTTCAGTTACTTTGTTATATATAATTACTGTTCTTTTGATGTTTTCTCTTCTAATTTTTGCTACACTGTATGATATAATCAGGTGATCCAACTCTATTTTTGCTACTACTGCATTATGATTACTGTTTGTATATATATTTATTAGCTGAATTTCTGCTTTATAAAGACTATTTGCTAGTTCTTCTGTAATCCAAATATAATCAATTCTTGAATCTGAACCTTAACTTGACTATAAGACTTCTTTTAATTCTAAATTAATTAATTTAAATGCATCTCTAAATTCTTGTTTTTCAAGCCAACCCAACAATAAGTTTGGTTTTGGTTAATTTTTCTTTGATTTTATTAGTCTATCTAAGTTAACATCTACTACACTGTTAAAATCACCTATAATCACTATTTGTATTCTTTCAAGTTTCTTAATGTACTTGTTTATAATTGTTTTTTGAATTTGTTTTTGTTTTTTTTTGTTATTTGGCAGCAAGTAAGTCATTATAACTATAATCTCTAGCTGTTTAAATATAAAACTAGCTGAGATTATATACTTGTTTACTCTGTTTATCTGCTCCAAATGTTTTTTCTACTAATTGCTAATTAGCAAACATACACCTGAACCTTTCTTTTTGTCTAAATATATATTTGTCTAAAAACTTTTATATTTTTCTAAATTTCTTGTTAGAAAAAATCTCTTTTTAGCTAAAATATTTGTTTTTGACAGTTCTATAATATTAAGTTCATTATCTATTATCTATTCATATAGTGATTCTATTTTTTAATTATTTGCTTTAAGGCCATTAATGTTGTGTGTCTCTAGTTTAAGCTCAATTTTTTTATTTTCATATATTCTTTCTATATAAATTCTATATTAAGTATTTCTAGTCTCTTGCTAAGAATTATCTTTATCTATTTGCTTTTTTTTTCCTTTACTGTTATCTATATTCAGTAACTTTACTTCATCTTTTCTAGAGTTTTTCTTTAGATATAGAGTGTTTTCTTGTAGTATTTCTGTTCTAGCAACTTGATCTTGTAAAGAGGAGTACATTTCTATATCTGTTAACTTCAAGTTAACTTTAGCAACTATTAGAAGCAGTTTGCCAGTTTCTATCTTATTACCATGTTGTTGTCCTCTTTCTGTACTTCTAATTTGTTAAGTTTGCTAAGTATTCTTAACAATAACCTTTCTGTAGATATTTATATATCACTTTTTTGCACCTTTTTATTTTTTTTCTTTTGTTTTCTCATTTTTTTTTTTTTTCTTCATATTTGTATTCTCTTTTTAGAGTATTATTTTCTTTTTTCTCATCATCATAATTTTTGTTAGTTATTTTTGTTTTCTTTTTTGTCTTTTTTTTCATCTTGTAATTTTTTCAAAAAACTGTGTAGTTGTTATATCTTATTAGTTTGGACTATGCTGCTTCTAATTCTTTCTGACTTGTGAATGTAATTATTGCAAATCTTCTGGAATTACTATTCCTATTTGTAGGAATGTATGCTAACTTTACACCTTTACTTTTTAAACTTTGCAGAAGTAACATCTTTGAAGCTTCTTTGGAAATCTTTAGTAGTTTTGCTATATAAAGACTTTGTCTATTTCTTTGTTTATAATTTTTTTTTGAAGTTACTTGAACTAACTTGTTATTATCTAATGATAATAACTATAGAATGTAATTATTATTACTGCTTGTAACCTTAATTATTTCTAGTGCCTTAAATTGTGATCTTTTAACTTTTACTCTATATATATTGCCAAGACTTCTGCATATATACTCTATTTTTTCATACTTAACATTTATTGGCAAATTCCAAATTGTCATATATCTTGTAATTTTCATTATCTTTTTTCCTTTTTTGCTAGAGCTAGATTTTTTAACTTTTTCTTTAAAGTGTAGATCGAATTTCTTTTTTTGTAAACTTAAGGCCACTTAATATCTTTCTTTGTATTTTGGTTTTCTTATTTCTTTACTTTCTTTAGAATGCATATTAGATTTTCTTTATAGAATTTTAACTTCTTTTAAGATAAGATTACACCAGTCTCCTTTTTTTTAATATGCTCACTTAATGTCCTTCTGCTATACTTACAATCAAAATCTACTACCATCTAGCTATTACCATTTTGAAATTTCTCTTCAATTGTCTTAATATGTTTGTTTCTTCTAAAAACCCACTTCATATAGTTAATTTGATATTCTTTAGTTTCTTCTAGAATTTTAAAGAATGTGATTTTTGCTTTAAAGAAAGACTTCTTGTTGCAGATTCTGTTTTTAGATAACCAAAAACTGTCTTCTAACTGAGTTGCTACTGGTTTAATTTCTAACTCTTTCTGCTTAGTTGTTTTTTTGATACTTTGAATTATATTTTCTTGTGAAGTTTTCTGACTTTTTTTGTGCTTTTTTCTAACTAATACTTCTATACAATTATTTTCAATTACTAGTAACTTTTTGTTTTTACCTGTTAGTTCTGTTTGTTGTACTGCTACTTGATACTTTTTTGTGTCTAATGTTTCTATTTGCTCTATACCTTTGTTTACTTTTATATCTGCCATCATTGTATCTTTTGTTTGTCATCTTTTCTTAAATACTGCACTAAACTAATTTTCTTTATTTTTATTATTTCTTTAATCCCCTCTATCTTAATCTTTTTTTTTTTATTTTCTTTTTGTTTAAACTTAACATATAATCAACTGAGCCTAAATTTTGGCTTGCTATCTTAATTTTGCTAGCCTAATCCTCAATAGTTTTCTTTGGTACTGTTTTAACTTCTTTTAATATATATCTTAGAACTTTAAGTATTTGATTGTATAGTAGAAGATCTTTAGTTGTAATTTTTTAAAGATCATCAAGAGCTAAGTTTTTTGATATAGTTTTTAAGTCATTTGGTTTTTTAGTTATAGATGTTTTCAGAATGTGGTTTAATTTACTGCAATTTAAGTATCTATACAGTTTGTTACTCATTCTTTGTACTTGCTAAATTAGGCTTTGTTTGTTGATTATCTCTATTTAATTACTTTATTTGTTTGATTTATTTTTGTATTTTTGTTATTTGACTATCTATTATTTAATTTAGTTTTGTATGTAATTTGATGTTTGTTGTTTTTTTTTGCTGATTGTTACAAATTTTGATATCTGCAATGTGACTACTTGTTTGTTTTTGATGTTTACTGTTTTGATTAATCATATGTACTTTACAATTTTTCTGAAATAGCAAGATGCCCACTTTTGTCAAAAAAATTTTTTCAGAATTGAATTCAAGTTTTTTGAATAATTTGATTTTAATGAAAGTAAAATTTATATTGAAATAAAAGAAAAACAACCTGAATAAATAAAATCTATAGCCTTCTAGATATTTAAGAAAAACAGGCCAAGTTGATTAGTCTGTACAGGTCACAAATAACAAATAAACAAATAAATTGTTAGCTCTTTACTAGAGTTGCCAACTTTATACTAGCAACCAGACCATAATTAGCTACTTGTAGCTTTTGAATTTTCAGTAATATTAAATCTAACAATATTAAATTCAATATTTTTAAAAAAAGCTATATTATTAAAAGAAACTTATAATACTGTTTTTAAATTTTTGTCAATTTTGTTTATTTTGATGATCTATGAAAAAGAATATTTTTTGATTTTTGAATATTATAATTATACTTATTATACTAATTATTTTTATAATATAATACTTTTTTTTTGATTTTTTTCTAAAAATATATACAATTATAGATTATATAATTTTTATTTTTAATTTTAAAATTTTTATTTAGTTTGTATAGAAATTTTATAATATATATATATATTTTTTTAAAAAAAAAATTAGAGTTCTAATTCAGATAAATTCTTTATTTATTTATCTATATCTGAATTTATCTAGATATTTATTTACTATTGATATTTAGATAATCTAGCAAATATTTAGATAATTATTTAGATATCAATAATAAAACAGATATCTGAATAAATTTAGATTCTAGATATTTAATAAATAAATGAATAAATAAATAATAGATTAGAATTCTAAAAAAATATTAAAATAAAACTTTATTAGATAATAGAAGTAATTATATTAAAGATTTCTAAATTCTATTTACATAAGCTGAACAAATAAATAAAGAGTAAATAATAGATAAATAACAAAAAAAATCTGCTATTATTTTATTCTATATCTGCTAAATAATAGCAGCATAATAGCAGAATAATAATAAAATAACAGAAGATTTATTAATATAAGTAACATAATGATAATATAATTGTAAAATAATAAAATAGTTCTATATTTTATTTTTAGTTACAAAGACTAAAAATAAAATAATAAAACTGTTTTATTTTTTTTTTATTTTTTATTTTTTTTTCCCTTAGGCAGTCACACTAGTACTTTATTAAGATTCTTGCAATTACTACAATTATATAGATGTATCTAATAACTAAGTCTAGCATCACCCAGCCACTCTAATGGCACCTAAGTGCAGACCTGCTACATTACTTCAAACAGAAATAAACTGCTTGTCTAACTACTTAAAGTCCATAATAAAAGGATCTTCTTCCTTTCATAACAAGCTTCAACATTGTCTTTCTGGCTTTATCTTCGATTCATTTTTTCTTCTCTTTTAATTATTGAGCAAGAGGATTCTATAATCTTTGTCTAAAGAATAACAGGATATAAGAAAGAAAACTAAAAGTGAGTAAAAAAAAGAAGGGACTAACTACAAAACCTAAATGTAAACCAAATGAAAAAAAAAGATAAAAAAAAGAAGAACAAAGAAAAAACAAAAAAATATAAAAGCACTGTTTTTTCTGTGCTTGGCTTTAAAAATTCTATATAATACTAAATAAAGAATACCTCATATTTGCTTTATCTTTATATTATAATATATTCTATATGTTACATGAGAAAAATAGTTGAAGTTTTTATTTTTCTCTTAAGTTTAATATGCATCATTTATCATAGATCAGATATGTAGTATTGTGACTTCCTTGTGATAACATTACTGATTTAAAACAGTAAACAGTATTGATCTTTTTGAGGAAGGTATGCCAGATTTCCTACTTTTTGGTAAAAATTCTAAAAGAAATCCAGTAGTGAGAGCAGAAAAGAGAACCAACTTAAAAAGGAGTTGTAAAAGTTATACTATATAAAATATTATGTTGAATTAAGTAACTATTTAGGTCTAAGCCCTTATAGCACTTGACAAAGCTCCAGAGCTTATCTACTACTTTTTTGCTTAGTAGTACTCATGTTTTACCAAGAGACTTTACTTACAAGAGTTTAAGTCTTTTTCAGCTCTTTTCAGTTACAACCAATATGCAGTGAATAGCCTTTCTAATTACCTCAAAATAGAGTTTTGTAATATTTAAATATAATAACTATATAGTTTTCATAGATCAGACTTTTAGAAAAATTTGGTGTGAGGAATCATCAGAAAGAGTTCTGAACTGTTTTATTATTTTGCTATAATGTTATTATTATGTTATTTATATAAACAAACCTTCTATAATTTTATTGTTATTTTGATATTATGCTGCTATTATATTGCTATTATTTGCAAATATAAAATAAAATAATAACAGATTTTTTTCTGTTATTTATCTATTATTTGCTCTTTATTTATTTATTCAATTTGTATTGTATTACTTATTTAAGACATCTAATATAACATTACATTTTTATTTTATATAATACTATTATTAATTATTTCAAATTAATTTTAAATATAGAAAAGTTAAAAAAAAACCTAAAATAATAGTCTTGATATTTAATAAATACAATTAGTAAGTAAATAGCTTAAAAATAACTAGGAGAATAGCAATTTTAGTATAGTAATTAGGTTGTTATTCTCCAAGCAGTAGGTTTAGTATTCAAATCCTATTAGCAGCAGAATTTTAAAAAATAGTTTTATTTTAGCAAACTTATCTATTATCTAAGGTTTATAGATTCTGTAATTCTGATTATACCAAGTTTAACTTTGAAAATATGCAATGTTATATAAATAAATTTAGAAAGTATATACTCAAATAAGAAGCCTGTTTGAAAATCCTAAGTAAAAAGATAGTACAAATTTTAACAGTAACATTTGTAAAGATCTTGATCTAAAAAAAAAAACCTAAAACAAATGATCTGTATAAACAAAAACCTCTAGATAGAAGGTTTACCAATCTGGCCACCAATTGGTTTAAATATGAAGTTGCATTATACAGAGCTAATTGAATTAGTAGTATAAGAGGACTTGCAAAGATAGACAAGATATTAATAAGGTTGTAAAAGAAGAGTACTAAAGTTGTATGAACTTTACAAGGATTGTAAACTAGATTAGCTATAAATTAGAACTTAAAAGACTCTAGTAATGTTGTTTTAAAAATAAATCACATAAAATAAGATAGATGTTCTAAGAGTATAAGTAAGTATTTAGACTTTCTTAACTGATATTAATATCAAAGTTGATTTAGTAATACAGTTAAATTGCAGTACAGAGAGTTTAAATTAACAATATATTTGTTGGATTATAGATATGACAGTTAGTATAAAACCTATATAGGCAGACTACTTAAATTAGACATCAAAAGTATATATATAACTAGATGTACTTTCTAATATAAGGTTGCTTCTCTGAAGTAACTGGATTGTAAGCTTTTATGTTCTATATACTGAATAAAAAACTCTAGTTTTAAAAAGACTAGTTTAATATAAAAAAAATAACTAGTTATTAATAGTCATAAATAAATTTATAGTAAATATATTAATAGTATTAAAGTTTGATTAAAAAGATAAAACTTAAAAATATATTTTTAAATATTTAGATTTATTAGTTATATTATATGCTTTTTTTTATTATTATTAAAAAATATTATATGATAATTATATTTGTTAATAGAACTAATTAAAAGAAGCATTTAATAGGATTATAAAAAAAAGTAGTATTGTTTTATAAAGAAAAATTTTGATATTATTATATTAAAATATAAAAAAAAGATCTTAAATAAGATTAAAAAAATAAAATTTAATAGAATATTAGATTGTTATAACAAAGTAGTAGAGATTTTATTTATAAGTTTAAAAAAGATATTTAATTATTAAGTAGTATTTGAAATTAAGATTTAAAAAGTTATTTAAAGATTATATTTTGGTTTAAAATAAGTTAAAAAATATAAGTATCTTTAAAGGTTTGGTAATAAATACAATTTAAAATAGTATATAAAAAAGAATATTATAAATTTTTTATTTTTATTTTTTGATAATTTTGTCAAGATCTTTCATATATCTATCTATATTTTTAAACAATGTTCTTAACATTTTTCTGTTACTGGACCTTGACCTTCCTAGTCTGATTATTTTTTCAGTCTTTTCAAAAATGATCCATTATACTAACTTCTGCCAAAATTAGAAAATTTTATCAGACTCTGTTTAGAACTAGCTATTACTATAAGTTTATATAATATCTCTTATTGTCAAACTTTTAGCCTCACATTATGTTTCATGACTTCAGTTATTCCAAATTAGGTTCTAACTTATATTCATCACCAAGTAGCTTCTCAATTACAGGTAACTTGTCTTTTTTAGAAATAAGTTCATCCAATGATATTCTCTATTTTTAAAAATACAATTTACAATTGCTATTACTAGGATTTAAACTAGCAACCTTGTAATTTGTAACCTTAGAGCATAACTACTATGCTATCGACCTTAGAGATCAGAATATTATAAATTAAGATTTCATATAATATATAAATTATTATTAATTATTTTTAATCAAAATATATAAAATTTTTAATTATTATTAAAGAATTAATAATATCAAAATTAGTTAACTATTTAATAAAAAATAAACTTTAAAAAGATTTAAATTAGAGGTGCAATAACCTAGTGAAGTGATCAGATTGTTAACCTCCCAAGTGGTAGGTTGGGTGTTTAAATCCTATTAATGGTGAAAATTTGAATAATCACTTATATAATATTTGTATTACAGTAATTGTTATTAACAATTAGGTTAGGATACTTGTAATAGTAGTTATATCAGCATAACTGGCAGGTCATAGAGCATCTGTGTAAGTATGATGTTATACAGAAGAATGCAAACTGACAAATTAGGCAGTACAAACAATAAATAAGTCTTTGTGGCCATGTAAATCTGTTAAAATTAGATAACAAAAAGTTCATTTAGGAAAATCCAAGTAGAGAGGTAGCTGAATTTTTGATGGCCTACTATAAAGGCTAGTTTAGAGAAACAGATACCAAAGTTATAGTATCTAGTTATAGTAGTCAAATAGGCAAGAACCTCTAAGTTGGAAGTCTTAGAGGTACTACCAACCAGGCCACTAGAATGAACCAGAGGAAAAGAATATTGGGCCAACCTGATATACTGATAGACTGGTCATAGTCCTATATGAGCTATCTGAATTGAGAGTTTGGTAAAAAGGCAGATGAAAAGACAAGAATATACTAAAGTACTGGGTTATGCTGTGAAGTAAATGCTGAGATTTAAGTGAACTCTATAAGAGCATAGCAGTTTAATAATTAGTCCTAATCACAAATATTGGTTCTGTTATAGCAATACCTAGGTTAGCTGTAAAAATAAGTACAAAAGGCTCTGGGAGGTTTATCTCAAGAATAAATTAGTTCTAAGGTTAAGATAATAATCTGGGCATCTGGGTATGACCCAGTGATGTTAATACAGATTACAGGTTCAGAAGGTTTAAAGTGAAACATTCAAGCAGAAGTGTTAGATATAGCAATTGATAGAGAACTTTTGGGCAGACTTCTTAAATAGATAATATAGAAAAGTTATATGTATAGCTAATTGTATGCTCTTCTGTAGTGGTTTATTGAACTACAATACTAATAAGTAATTAATAAAAGTCAAAAGACCAAAAAGGTCACCTTAATACCAAAAAAAAAAAAGAATTTAAATTATAATCAAAAAAGAAGTAATTGAATAGTTATTATATTTAATAAAAATAATTAAATTTTAATAGATATTATATAATTATAAGATATAAAATAAACAGAAAGTAATATTGTAAATTAGATTTTTTTTTTTTGCTTTCGCTAAGGTCATAGTTATTAGCAGCTATTGTTTTTATTGTATTTTAGTTGTTTATTTTAAGTAGTTTGCCTGCATAGCAGGTTCTATACTAGCTGCCATATCTGCAATCTACTAAGAGATTACCTATTTAAATACTCTAATTTCTATACTTATATTGACAAATAGTGCACAAGTTCTTGTACATCTAAGTGTTATCTAACTTAATCTTAACCTCTTTTTCTGTATATTTGTTAAGCTGTTATATATTTCAGAATATATAATTCTGTAAAACTTCAGAAGGCCCTTCTGCTAACTAACTATCTATATTTAATTTTTGTTAACAAGACCCACTCTTGCAAAATTTATCTAAACCTCTGTATTAACTTTATAGCATATCTTTAATACTTATAGTATATCTTTGCTTCTAATCATAGACTTCTAATTCAGATAGCCTAAAAGAACTATAACCTGTTTTCAGTATCTCAAAGTCTGCCTCTTAAGATCTTTTTTCTTCAGTTTGAGACTTCTAACAGTCTAATTAATAGTATCTCTTATCTGAAGTTCTTGCTTAACTAATTCTTTTCATATTAGTATTTGTTTTCTAGGTTTAGCCTTTACAGTAATACTGTTAAAGATCCATGCTATCTCTTTATTTAGGTTTTTCTAAATGGACTTTAGCTTTCTAGTTCTATGAATTTATATAGTCATAAAAACTTATCTTGGGTTTGCACTACTTATTGCTAGTTTGCATTCTTTTGTATAACTCCAACATTACACAGATGCCCAATAACTTGCTAGTCATGCTAGTATGACTATAGTTACAGGTA
The DNA here is from genome assembly GCA_910591915.1 of Cetraspora pellucida. Classification (NCBI taxonomy): domain Eukaryota; kingdom Fungi; phylum Glomeromycota; class Glomeromycetes; order Diversisporales; family Gigasporaceae; genus Cetraspora; species Cetraspora pellucida. The sequence continues at coordinate 19,850 of CAJVQA010002046.1, forward strand.
TCTTATCTCAACTAATTGACAAAATGCTGTTGCTATAATATTATCTATATATTATATAGGTGATTATCCAAATTTTTGCCATTAGTAGGTTTTGAACTCACTACTTATTACTTGGAGGATTAACAACTTATTTATATTACTAAGTCACCACACTTCTAAATTAGATTTAATTATATGTTTAGAGGTATTTTGTTTAACTAAAAGATTAGCTTAATTATAAAAAAAAGCTATTAAAATAAGATTTAACTTTATAAAACAAAATTTAAGAAATTTTGTTGAAATAAAATAGTAAATAATAAATAAGATAACCAGTTTTTAATATATAAAAATTTATATAAAAAAAAAATAATTAAAGATTTTTAAGTACTAAAAAATTGCCTAGATGTATATTGTTTTGTGAATTTATTGGTAAAATATATAAAAAATAAATAATTGTTTTAAGTTTTGCTTAAGTAAAGTTAGAAAAAAAGGTAATTGCATAGTTGAATTAAATTTAAATATTGTATTTAAAAATTTATTTAATTTTAATTTTTAAATATAATGTTTGTATATTGATAATTGAAATATTTGTATAAAAATAAGAATTATTTGAAAGAGTTTTAGTTAATAAAAATAATTTAGACAGAATCTTTAATGAAATAATAACTAAAGGTATATATGTAACTAGTTGTACTTTTATTGATAAACTATATATTACATGTAATTATATATTATTTAATAAAAGACCTGTAGGCAAAATTGCCACTTCAAACTAAAAAAAAAATAAAAAAAATAAAAATAATTTAATAAGTTAATTTTGATAATAAGATAAAAATATTTTTTTTATATTATTAGAATTTCTATTTCAGAAATATATATAGTTGATATTTAAGATAATATATTAAGTAAAAAAGCTTGTTATTATATATTAATTTTTTTTTTCTTTTTTCTATTAAACTAGCCTCTTTTGGACCTAGGGTTTTATTCAGTAAATTGGATATAGGAACTCACAACCAAAGTCTCAAAGAAGTCACCTTACATTAGAGAGTACAACTAGCTACATATACACTTTTGGTGTCTAATTTAAGTAGTCTGTCAATGGTTCTACATTAGCTGCCATACCTGCAACCCAACTAGGGGCATTGACTATTTAAACCCTCTGTGCTATAATCCTTACTGTGTTACTAGATCATCTCTGATACAGCCATTAGTTAAGAAGGTTTAGATACTTTCACACATTTCCCTTAGGACTCTATACCTTATTTCATGCAGTGTATTCTCAGAAGCATCGTTACTAGAGCCTTTTGTGTCTCACATATAGCTAATCTAGTTTTATATAACATACTATAGTTACCTAACATTTGCAGTTACAGGAGTTATCTGTTTAACCACTACATTATACTATTTTTACTCTTGTAAAGTTCATCCAAACCCCAGTATCTATCTTTTTGACTTCTTTTTTTCATCCCTCTACTATCCAACTCAGAATCCAACAAACTCTCCAGACTTCCAATTCAGATAACCTGGTGTAGTATATCTTGGTATCCTTTTCCTTTGGTGATTCTGGCAGCCTGGTTAGTTATATGCTTCTCTATACATCTTTCTATCTGGTTGCATGTCTGCCTATTTCTTATTGGAGTTTTCTGGGCTTTCATTAGTCCAATAGCACTGTCGAAGGCTTGTACTATTCTTTACTTAGAAATTTCTAAGTAGGCTTTCATCTTCTCAGTTTCTTGGTCTTCTACATTAGATGGTCTTATTATAAGTTTGCATTGAAATCTTATGCAACACCAGTTATTAACATTTCTCTATGTATATGTAACATTACACTTCACATAGATGCCTCAGACTCCCAATGATGAGTAGAACCCAATTGGTTGTATCTAAGATTACAGATACCTAAATCTAACTGATCGACAAGAGACAGTTTACTATAATACAAATTAATTACCAAATTTCGTCATAGATGAAATTTGAATCTTAAATCTGCCACTTGGAGGATGACAATTCAACCACTACACTAGGATTGCCATCCTCATTATTATATATTAATAATTGCATAAACATTATAATTATTAATATAAAGTAAATAGTTATCTTTTTTTTAAAGATTTAATATAAGAAATATTAATATAAGTTTGAAATATTAGTATAAATAAGTTAGTAGAAATTAGAGATATTAACTTAAAAGAATATTATAAAATAAAAAATAATAAATGGGTTTTTAGTAAAAAGAATTTTAAAATTATTAAAAAAAAGATTATTTATTTAATAATAATAAGTAGTAAAAAGTAAGCATATTAAGAAAGTTAATAAAAATATTAGTATTTGATAAATTAAAATGTAATCATATTTGAAAAATTTGTTATTTTAAATAAAGTTTAAAAGTTTAATAAACCAAGATAAAATAAATTCATAAATAAACTGTTTAATATATATATATATATTGTTTTATAATAGAGCATATAAATTGTTACTATTATAAGTTGTTTAATAAAGAATATTTTGTTATTTTAAAGATTATTAATTAATAAATAAAAAATATTAGATAAAAGAATATCATATATTGTTTTTGTTAATAAAAGAATATTGATTGTTAATAAATTTAGTAAGTTATTAAGTAAGAGTTAGATATTAAAGTTATTTAGAAATAAGAATTGAAAGATAAATATAATGTTTTTTATTTTAATAAATATTTAGAAAAAATATTTTAAAAAAAAAAAGATTGCTATATTTTAATAAGCTATTTTTTGATTTTAATTTTACTAATATATTTAAAAAAAAAAGTACAGTCTATCCTTATTTATATTAACCTATTTGAATTGGTTTTAAATTATGTTGATAGTGATATTAATAAAAAATTATATTAAAGTTGATATATATGAGAGAATTTTGATATATAAAATTTTATAAAAATTTAATTTGTGGCTTAGGTTAATATTAACAAGATTGATACTAACAGAAGTCAACTGTAATATAAAAAATATATTCAATTGAAAATACTGCTACTTTTTGAGTTAGGTATTGAAAAGTTAAAAGTTTAAATAATAATAAGTTAGTAAAAAAAATATTGAATATGTTTTTACAAAATAGAATATTTTTTATTATAATTAAAAGTAAACATAAGAGTTTTTGTTATTATAATTTTAAAATATGTAAATTTTGTAAAAAAAATTCTAAAAATGGTTATAGTATTATATTAAAAAAGTAAAAAGTTTTTAATTTTATTTTATTTATTTTTTTTTTAAATATTAAAGTAAGTACATGCGACCCAGGATTTTACTAATAGTATAAGTTGGCCAGCACCTGTACATGTACAGACACAGAGGCAATTACAGAAAGAG
>CAJVQA010002047.1:0-23167 GCA_910591915.1 Cetraspora pellucida
GCTATATAATAATAATATAATAATAATATAATAATTATATCATAAATATATTTAGCAAAATTTAAAGTTTCTGCAAAGTATTACATTAAAGTTTCCTATAACTACTATTTATGTTCTTGATAATCTTTTAATATATTTGTAATTATTGAATTCTGAATTATTTTTCTTTTTTCTTTATCATTTGGAGGTAGGTAGGCCATTATAATTATAATTTCAACCTGCTTAAAAAAGAAGCTAACAGAAATCATATATTCATTTGTTTTTTTTATATAGCCTAAATGTTTTTTTAATTTTTGGTTAATTAATAATTCTATGTCTGAACCTTTCTTCTTATTTGAATTTGCACTTAACCAGATGCTTTTGTAATTTTCTAAATTCTTTTTTAGAAAGAAACCTTTTTTAATTGAAATATTTGTTTCTGCTAGACCTACTATGTTTAGTTCATTGTTAATTATCTAATTGTAAAGTGTTTCTAACTTTTGGCTATTTGATTTAAGCTTATTAATATTGTATATTGCCAATTTCAATTTAATACTTTCATTCTTATATATTTTTCTTATCCCTAGTGGCTTCTTTTTATTGTCTTTTGTTGTTTTTTTTATTTAAATATAGAGTATTTCTTTATGCTAAGTTGGTTCATTTTTTCTATTTTGTGATAAGAAGCTTGGCTCTATATTTGTAATTATTGGTTTAACTTTAATGATTTTTAAAAATGATTTGCAAGACTAAAACTTGCTAAATTGAGTTTTGCTTCATGTTGTACTTCAAGTTTGTCTAGTTTGTTAATAATTCCTAATAGTAAGTCTTTAGTTAATAACTTTTTCTTTTTCTTAATGATTCTTTGTTTTTTTTTTCTTGTTTGGTTTTTAAATTCTTGTTTAAATCCTTTGTGCTATATTTATATTACATTTCTTGATTATCTTTTTTTATTAGTTTAACTTTTCTTTCTTAATGGTTTACTTTTTTTCCTTAATGCTTTTTTTGCTTTATAATTTTCTTAAAAGATTAAGTAATTGTAGTATCAGAATTGTTTTGCTTATGCTAATTCTAAGACTTCTTGGTTTATAAAAGTAATAATTACAAACTCTTTGAAGTTATCATTGCTATTAATTGATAGAAATACTGATTTTGCTTTTTTACTTTTAAGAATTCTTAGCAAAAGAACTTCAAAAGCTCTTTTGAATACTTTTAAAAGTTTTGTTATAAAAAGACTGTTTATTTTTTTGCTTGTAATCTTTCTCATCTTGCATTACTTTTACTAATTTGTTGTTGTCTAATGGGAATGACTAAGGCATTTCTGTATAGTTTCTGTTTGTTGTTTTAATTATTGCTAGTGCTTTAAACTAAGATTTTTTAATTTTTATAACTTTTGCATTTTCAATACTTTTACACATAAATTCAATTTTTTCATAACTGATGTTTGCTAGTAAATCTCATATAGTTAAATAGTTTAAATTCTTTATCTTCTTTTTTCTTTTTTGGTATAAATTGGTTCAGTTTGTTTGCTTTGTAAGATGAAGTCTATATTTAGTCTTCTATGAATTTAGTACTGTTCATTTGACTGTACTATTTTTTAAATTTCTAGTTTGTCTTTTTTTATTTATATTATAACTAAAACTATTCTTTTGTTTTTCTATCTTTATAGGAATGAGTTTATACCAATCACCTTCTTTTTTTAACACTTTCTCACTTGTTATTCTTTTGTTATATTTGCAATCAAAGCCTATTATAATTTAATTATTTCTATTCTGAAAACTCTTTTCTATCTCTTTGACATATTTGTTATTTCTAAGTATCTACTTTATAAAGTTAATTCTGTACTCTTTTGTTTTATCTATAATCTTGTATGTTGGGATTTTTGCTTTAAATAAGATTTTTTTATTATATATTCTATTTTGTAATAATCAAAAACTATTTTTTAGTAATGTTAAGTTAATTTGTTCTTTTGAATTTGTTTCTTGGTCTTTAATAATTTTTTTTTTATTATTAAGATCAGAATTATTTTGACTTGGTTCTGTATGTTCTGTCTTTGCAAATACTTTATTTTTTTTATCTTTGTTTTCATCTTTGCTAATCTTGACTGCTGACTTTTTTAGATTTATTAATAGGTAGTTTTGGTTTAATGTGCTAGCTTTTATAATAATAGTAAGTTCTTCTATATTATCAATAATATTTTAACTATTTTTTTCTGTTATTTCAACTGTTGGTTCTTTTTGTTTTTACTTTTTTGAACCAGTTTGTTGAAAGCTAATATTTATATCTTCTTTTTTTATTTTCATTTTGTTTTTTTTCTTTAATATTATTAAACTATTTATATTAGTTATATAGTTAATTGCTTTTAAATTGTATTATGTTATTTTTGCTTTTTATTACCTATTTTTCAATTAATGTTTTTTCAAGGTTTCTAGTTTTAATTGCCTTAACACTTCAAGAACTTGATTATAAATTAACAGATTCTGTTTTGTAATTTCATTTGGATTACTAATTGCTATATTGTATGCTATTTTCTTTATATTGTTTAAACTATATAGTGTTGTATCTTTTAGTACTTTAGTTAATATATTGCTATCTAAGTAACTAAGATTTTTTTTGCCTGCTTTCCAAATAAACTTAAGTAGCTTCTGCTAGGGTTGTTAATGGAGTAGCTTGCTTCAGAGCACTCCAGAGTAGAACCCAACCCAAGTTGGAGTGGGTTTAAATTTTTATTTTTAAGTTTGGAGCAATCTGGAGCAATCTGGAGTAGCTATGGAGCAACCCGGAGCAAAATGCTGGAGTAAGTCTAATTTACTGGAGTGGGTTAAGAATTGGATCAACCCAACCCAACCCATTAACAACCCTAGCTTCTGCTTGTATAACTTACTTATCTTCTAATCTGTACTTAAATGATAATGAACTAATATCTACAAATAGTACTATTTTAGATTTTTCTAAAAAGAAATATGTGTTTTTCTGAGTATAGAAGAAACTTATATCTGATAGATTCTAAAATTATAGTTATATAAGTTATTTATATAGGCAATTAAAAAATTGATATACAATAGTAGTCTAAAAACTGAAATTTTCACAATCTGTTTAATTATAAGTTTTATACTAAATATATTTTAATTAATTAATAAAATTTATTCACTGTGTCTTTAACAAAAAACTTTTTCAATCATTTTCAATCACTTTTCTCAAAAAGTTTTTATAAGAATAAAGATAGAACATTTGGTATTGGTAAAGTTTATTGAGTTTCTACTATGTTTAAATTATTAAGCAAATGTGTATTAGATTTATAAATTGCTAAACCATGAGTGTTATTAATATAAATTTTATGTATTCATTAAACAGGCCAAGTAATAACAAACTTTTTAGCAAGATCTATTTTATCTGAATCAAGATATATATATATATTATTTATTAAATAAAAAAGAAAACTAAGATCTCTAATATAGTATATATGATGGTATAGTCTAATTACAGTAATTTAAACCAAGATTAGTAATATATCAGATATAACAACATGTTTTTAATGAAATATAGTAGTTAAAAAATAGAATAGAATGACTTTAGTATTGAAAAAATTTCACTTTCATTAATAATAAATTTATTTTGTTTTTATTTTATGTATCAAAAGATTTTTTAATTAATTTGATTGGTCAATAATCATGCTTGGACCTATATAAATTAGCTAATTATATAAATGTTATAAATTGTGATTTTTTATAAAAATACAAGTTTCTTCTATATTGTTTTTCTGTTGTTATTTAATTGTGTAATTGTTGTTTTTTTAAGATCTATTTACTAGGATGTGGCAACTTAGTGAAGTGGATAAGTTGTCAACCCTTCAAGTAGTAGGTTGTAAGTTCAAAACTCACAGATAGTGAAAATTTGGATAATCATCTATGTAATATTCATATTACGGCAACTGTTCCTAATGATTGGGTTAAGATACCTGTAATTATGATCATACCAGCATGACTGGCAGGTTATGGGGCATCTGTGTAACTGTTTATACAGAGGAATGCAAATCAGCATCAGGCAATGCAAACCCAAAATAAGTCTTTGTGACTGTGTAAATCTGTAGAAATTGGGGAATAAGAAGCCTACTTGGGAAGGCTCGAGTAGAGAGATAACACGGATCTTTGACAGTACTACTGTAAAGGCTAGACCTAGGAAACAGATACTAATGTAGAGTACCCAGACAGGCAAAAACCTCTGGGTGGAGGGTACTACCAACCAGGCTGCCAGAAGTTCAACTGAGAGGACTAGAGGAAAAAGATATTAGGCCAACCTGATATACCAATGAGCTAGTTATAGTTCTACTGGGCTATTTGGATTGGGAGTTTGGAGAAAAAGCAGGAGTATACTAAAAGTACTAGGGATATGCTGTGAAGTAAGTGCTGGGGTCTGGGTAAACTCTGCAAAGGCAAGCCTTGTTAATGTTCTGTAGAGTAGGTAGATAGTTAACAAGGGGGCCTTCAGAGCCTTATAGTTAGGTATTGTGCTCTGAAAATAATTATGTAATGGCTTGACAGACATACAGAAGGGAGGCTAAATGTTGGATTAGATAGCACTTAGGTGTACAGGAACTGGGATGCTAATTGCCTAGATGCAGTATAGAAATCAGAGTGTTTAATTAGATAGTCTTCTAGTAAATTATAGATATGACAGCTAATGTAAAACCCTTAGGTGGACTACTTAAATAGGTAACCAAAAGTTACACATATGGCTAGTTGTATGCTCATCCTGTACAAGTAATATATAATATATTTACTAAAAACACAATAAAGGCATTAGCTATCATTAACATCAGCCTTTAAACAAAAACAAAAAAAAAAATCTATTTACTTACTCAAAAGAAGGACATGATCTATTGACTGTTTACTTTGTTGTTTACATATTTTTGTGCAATCTAATTTGATCTGCTGTACTAGAACTCTAACAATTCTTCAAATTTTTAAGAAAAATTTTAAGAAAAAAGCTAATTGTTCTTTTGTGTTTTGTATTTGACTAAAAAAAAAAAAGCTTCTATTAAACTTTATGTTGTTTTTTGTTTACTTTCATTTTATTTAAGTTGTTAAAATAAATTTTCTAAGTTAGTTTTTGCTTGCTGCTACTATTTTTGTCTTGTTTGTTTTTAGAAAAAGAGATCAGCAGAAAGAGTTGAATATATTGATTTCTTTTTTTATTCTATCTATTATTTTATTTTATTTTTTTTATTTATTAATTTTTTTGTATTGTATTTTTTAAATTTGTTTATAAAATATATTTTAGACTGTTATTACAATTATATTCACAAACTGCTATCTTAACTTTATATTTAAAAGTTATGTTAATCTGTCTTGTGTTTTTTTTGGAATTAAATCTTTAATTAATGTTTTTTTTATTTTTTCTTTCTTTATTTCTATTTTTCTGAAAAGTATTGTATATAGCATATTTAGAAGAATTTAGATTTTTTTTTCTTTTAGTCTCTTTTATGCTATTGTGATAATTACTTTTTAAATTCTTTTCTAAAGATTTTTTTGTTTCTTACATGCTACCAAGTATGCTTATATTTTTTTTATTTTATCTTAATATATTTGGCATTCTATTGTTGTATATATATCCAGTTTTCTTCTGTTAAGTTCTTCTAAGATTAAAAGTTTATCTATTATGTACTTAATAAATATATTTTTTTTGAAGTTGTTTCTTCTAGTTATGCAGTATATTTTTTTAGTTATCTTTAGTATTTTCTAAAAATAAGTTTAATCATAAATTGTAATTTCTGTTTCTAGTTTTAAATCTTTAATTACTTTTTTTTTTCTATTTTGCTCTTAGTTTTGTATTTGTTACTAACTTGCAAAGCAGTTTTATTGATATATTAGTTCATCTGTTTTCCTACTATAGGCAGTACTCTATCACTTTACAACTAACTTTTTTAAACTATATTATCTTTTTTTTTTTTCTTTTGACAGCCTTGTTATAAACCTTTATTAAGATTCTTGTATATATGTTACATATATTTTAACTTAAGTTTCTGGTCCAACATCCTTCAGCTGCTTCTTTGAATACCCAGAGGCAGTTTGCTATACTGGTTAGAGATATACCTAGATCCAGAAGCTGTATCAGACTAGCCAATGAGGCTATATATAAATGGTTTTGATTTACTATAAATAAAATTTGTAATTAAGCCAGACCATGCCTTATATATTCCTATTTTTTTTACCTCTTTTTTAATTTTTCTAACTTCAATTATTTGGTTCTTTTCTATTTTAATAGCTTTCCTTATAAAACTAGCTTCATTAACTTTCTTTGTTGGATTTTCTATCAAACTTCTTTTTTGTCTTTTAGTCTTCTTATCAATTCTTATTTATTTTTTCTATAAGACAAAAGCTTCACATCATTTTTTTCATATATCTTTATAGAAGCAATTCTATGTTGCATTAATTGCTATTATTACAAACTTTTTTATTTCTTTACTTGAATGTAATATATCTGCAACAAACTTAGCATCTTTTCGAGTATTAAATCTTTGATTATTCTGTATTTTGTTTTAACTTTCTTTTCAATTTATATATTCCAAAATACTTACTTAAGTTGCTTTTTATTTGCTTCTGCCTTGGCTTTAGCTGAGAGCTTTGTTCATACCAAATTCATTGATATATTCTCTATATTTATCTATATATTTTCATAATATTTGCATATTGCTAAATGATTTTAATCTTTTTCTATATTTTTTTACAAATAATGCAATATAAATTTTTATAAAGATTTGAATGGCATTGTGCTAGTATTTTGGCTACTGGCAATTTTTTATTTATACATTTAATTAATATTCTCATATATTTATTTTTCTCTATACTCAAACATTTGCTTCCATTTTGGTTTTTTATTTTTTTCTAAAAGTATGACTAGTTGTATGTTCTATTACTCTGATCTGGTTCTGCCTTTTTGATTATTATTATAAAACTCTATTTTATACTTTTTTTTAAGTTCAAATTTTCTTTTATAAATTGTCTTATAGGGTCTTCTATCACTTTGTTTTTCTAACAAAGATTTATACTAGTTATTTGTACTGTTTCTTTTATTATTCTATTTATATTATCTAGTTTAGCTTCCTCTTTTGCTAGTTTATCTGCTTTAATGTTTCATCTATTATTACTGTGCCCTTTAACTTTAATTAGTTCTAATTTAAGCTCTTTTAATTCTATATAATCATTAATGTTCTCTAATAGATTATAGTTTTTCCTTTTAAGTCATTATTTAAGTAATCTTTTTGTGTTTTTTTTCTCTATTTTGGCAATTGCTTTTGCACTATCTGTAAAAATTCTAACTGTTTTCTTTTTTGGTATTATAAGTAGCACAAACCATATTGCTAACAACTCTGGTTTTGTTAATGACAGCCAGTTTCTTATTACAAAACATTCTTTATTAAGAACCTTTTTTCTTTTTTATCTACTTGTACCCAGCTTGCACCCATACGATCTGAATCTTGCTTCATATTCTTTGTTCTTTTTTTTAAAGATCTATCTGTATAAAAAATTAGGTCTTCTTCTGATCTTGTTTGATTTAATTTTTTCTATATATAAGTTCTCTTTTCATCATTCACTTATTGGCTGCTTCTGAATAATTTCTGCTTCTAGATCTATACATTGTATGAATTTAACTTTCCTTTTACTAATGCTTGGTTTTATTTCTTTTTTTCCTTATGGCTGTTCTATCATATCATAACTTAACTTTAGCATTTGCTCTTTTTGATTTTTTACAAACTTTGATATTGAGTCTTGAATTTTATTCTTGTTTTTTCACTTTATGTAATTTTCATTTTCTGATCTTTGGCCTAAGATGCAGCTTTTGCATTTTTTTAACACTGATTCTATATTTTCTGTTTTTGTATTTGTTTCTTAATATTCTATTAAAACCTTTTTCTATAAGCTTGCAATGACTTTTTTAATTATTGGATCTGCAATTTCTTTTTTCTTATTTGCCTTTTGCAACATCTATTTTTTCTTTCTTTTATCTTCTGAATTTGCTTTTAGTTGAACTTTAATTGCATGTTCATTTGGTTTTCTGACTGTTCACTTCTCTTTTATAGTTCTGTTTTGCCTATCTTCTACTAATTTATTTTTTATATTACTAAATCATTTTGCTTGTCTGCCTTTACATGACTGTTTGTATATTAGTTTAAGCTATCACTATAATAGCATTTAATTGCCTGACTTGCTAATTAATTGTTCTATATATATTAATTTAAGTTTTTTTAGTGCTAATGCTATTTTTTTCATAAACCTAGCATTTAGCAAATTAGCAATTCTATTTTCTTTTCTAATTAGCTTTGAACTTGAATTATTGAAATTTACTATAACTTGTAATTCTTTGGCCTTTAGCATTATATAGCATGCTAAATTGTTTTTTCAAATTCTATTATATAACTTAGAAGAGTTGTCATACCAATCATTTACTGTTGCATCAACTAGTAATAAACCTTGGTCTATTTATATTCTTGTAACTAATTCTTTTATACCACCTGTATTGAGTTATGTATGCAAACTTGCAATTTGCTTGATAGTGAGTTAATCCCATAATGAATTGCAGTTTTCTAAGTTTCTATATAAAATTATACTGTTATCTGTTGTTTTTACTATACCTAGCTTGTTTTTTGCTACTCTTAATAAAGGACTTTGTATTTTATCAACTACTGCTTTTGTTAACTTTGTTATTTACAAAATATATAATAATTTTGGAATAATGTATATATTGTTTATATATGATACTTATGCTATTGTTATTTTTTTGTATCCAAGCTTCTTATTGTTAATCATACTGTTTCTTAGGCTTTTGATTTAATTAAAGAGTTTTTTAGCTTGCAATTTAACCAAATGCTCAAGAATCTTGTTATTTTGTTAGCACTCTCTTCTTAAATTTGCTTACCTCTAATATTTATCACTTTGTTTTTCTTTTTCTCTTTTGAATTTATAATAATTAATTTCAATTTTTTTCTATTAATTTGTATATCATTCATTTTGAAAAAATCTTCTGCAATCTTGATAGTTTGCTGCATTTGTGTTTTGCTATTTGCAATCCATATTGTGTCATCTGCAAATACTACTATCACTTGTCTTTATTCTGTCTTTCTGAAGCAGCCTTGGTTATAATTATATAATACTAACACTGATAACATGTAACCTAGATTGCAATCATCTTGGATTCTTTCTAGAAGTAAATCATAAAAAATTTTCCATATTAGTAGAAATAAGACTTCACTTTGTTCTATTCTATTATTAATTTCGATTGTATCTATTGTGTTTCAATATATAATAATCCTGGTTTGTTTTTTGTAGAACAAATTTAATATAAATGTGATTATAATTTCAGAAATTTTAATTCTTCTCATTGCTAATTCCAGTGCCTCTAGTAATACTGAATCAAATGCCTTCTTTATATCTTGTAGTACTAGCCATAATTCTTTGTTGCTGTCTTTTGCATCTTCTATTATAATATTAATAATATGAACTGGCTCTTCTGTTTAATTGCCTGGCAGGCCTGTAAAGTTTGGACCTTTTAGTATTTTTCTTTTACAGAATATTTGTGTCAACCTTTTGGTAAGAATCTTGGTTGTGCATTTTCTAAATATTTCTAGTAATGCAATAGATCTTATATTACTTAAGTTGTAATGTTATTCTTTACTTTTTGGTATTGGATATATTTGCGAAATCTTTTATTTTTTTGGTACAATGCCTGCCTTAATGCATATTTCTGCAAACTTCTTAAAAATTTCTTGTGCTTGCTTACTAGCTGTCTGAATTAGCTTATACGTAATTTCTGTTATACCAAGTGCTATGCTTTTCTTAAGCCCTACTAGCATTTCTGACTATTCTTCATTTGTAATATTCTGATTCAATTCATTATACCAGTTTGTATCTATTGACTTCTTAAGTTTGTAAATTTTTTTTTAACTCTTCTTCAACATTTCTTGGTTAAAATGTCTTGTTCTCAGCTGATTCTGAAAATGATCTTTTGTTTTTTCTAAAATCACTAATAGTTCTGTAAACAATTTTTTTTGATCATTTATTTCTTCTATTATTTTGTCTATTTGTATTTTTTTGCAAAATTTGTTGACAAACTATTTAACATTTTTCCTTAATCATTTCTGATTATTTAACATCTTTTTTCTGTAAAGTCTTTTATTTCCTTCTGTTATAGGGCCTCAATTTCATTTGTTTTTCTTATATATAATACTTTCTATCACTCTTTTAAATTTTCTATCAACTCTTGTGATTATTCACTTTGAGTTGTATCTATATATATTTTTTGTTGATGGTTGATATAATGCAATTCTTTATTTAGTTCTTCTATATTGTCTTTTGTTAATCTGACTCAAATATTAATTTTTTCTATACTAATTCATCTTTCTAGTTGAGTTAGAATCTTTGATAGTTTTGCTTCTTTTATTTTTTTTTTCTTGTTTTCTAATGTATTAAATATTCTTTTTTTTGGTAATTTCTTCTTTGCTGCCATTTGAATTCCATTGTATAAAATGTTTTACTACTTATCTAATCTGTTTTGTAAGGCTGCTTCTGCAATGTTTTGACTGTCTAAATTTTGTGAAATTGGTTTTAATTCTTGTAGTTGAATTCTTTTCCTTAGCTGAAGATTCAGTTTGACTCTGTAGTTTTTTATATCCTCTTTAGTTACTTTATCCCACAAGAAGATAGTTCTTTGTTGCTTTAATCTTTTGATTTCTGCTGCACTATAAGGTTCAATTAAATGTTCTAGATTGATTTTTGCTATTACTGAACTGTGATTACTATTCATGTAAATATTCATCTCTTGTATTTCTGCATCGAATAGTTTATCTGCTAGTTCTTCTGTAATCCAAATTTGATTGATTCTTGATTCTGAACCTCTAACTAACTATAAAAACTCTTTTTTTTCTAGATTTACTAGTCTGTAAGCATCTTTAAAGTCTTGTCTTGTTAGCCACTTGAATAATGGATCTTGCTTAATTGTTTTTGCTTTTGGACTTTCCAACCTATCCAATTCTAAATCAACTATACTGTTAAAGTCTTCTATTACAATTATTTATGCTTTTTGTCAGCATTTGATATATCTTTCGATTATTGTTCTTTGAATTTTCTTTTTTTCTTCTTTGTTATTTGGTGGCATATAGAGCATTATAACTATTATTTCAGTTTGTTTAAACATGAAGTTGGCTATAATTATATATTTGTTTATTTTATCTATTTCTTCTAGATGTTTTTTCTATTGTTTGTTTATAAGTATACTTATATCAGACTCTTTTTTTTTGTTTAGATTTGCATTTGTTCAAAAACCTCTGTAATCTTTCTGATTGTTTAATATAAAAAACTCTTCTTTGCCTGAGATATTTGTTTCTGCTATATCAATTATATTTATTTTATTGTCAATTAACCATTCTTGTAGAATCTTTATTTTTTGGTTATTTCTTTAAAAACTATTAATATTGTGTATTGCTATGTTTAAGTTAATTTTGTCTGTTGTATAGATTTTCTTTATTAGTATTTGCTTCTCTATTTTATTTTGTTGATTATTTGTTCTGTTTATATCTTCAACTTTTCTTTTTTGACCTCTAAAAGTCTTTTTAATATTTTTATTAAGTAATCTCTCTTCAGCTTTTGAATTATTATTTAGTTGATATAAATGCTGTCTTGTATTTGCTTCTGAATTAGTATTTGCTATTAGTGAAGAGTAGCTTGCTTCTATATCCTAGTTTTTTAATTCAACTATAGTGCCTTTCAGAAGTAATTTATTTCTTCTTTACTTATATTTGCATTATTGCAAATAAAATATGTTTTCAGTCTATCCAATCTTAATAGTATTTTTTGCAATAATTCTTGCATTTGGTCTGAAATATTATTTTCTTTTGCTTAGTTAGGCTGACTTATAAGAATATTATTCTCTTTTTCATTCTTTGTATTCTTAGTTTTTATGTTGCTTCTAAATTTTTCTTTGTTTATATCAATCTTAAGATCTTTAGTATTTCTGTATTTTTGTTTGTCCTCTCTGGAATTTTTCTTTTTTACTCTTGCTTCATTCCAAAAAATTTGATAATTGTTGTATCTTATTGGTTTTGATTTTGCTGCATCTATTTCTTCTTTGAATGCAAAGGTAACTGTTGCTGATCTTCTCTGATTACTATTTCTATTTAATAGTATATACACAGACTTTGCTTCTTTGCTTTTTAGATAGCATAGAAGCAACACCTCTAATGTATTTGCTAAAAGATCCCTTAACTTTGTTGTAAACTGGCTTTGGTAATCATGTTGATTATAGTCCTCATTACCTTTGGTTATTCTTGCTAATTTGTAGGTTCTAATTAGTAATGACTATAAAATGTTCTTCTCTATAAGATGGTCTGTCTTAATTACTGTCAGAGCTTTAAACTTAGATCTTTTGATTTAAACTACTTGTACATTCCTAATGTTTTTGCATATATGTTTTATTTCTTTTGAATTAATGTTTGCTGATAGATCCCAAATCATGAAGTAGTTGTATTAGTTTGTATCATCTTTACTTGCATTGGGTTCTTCTATTTTATTTGCCTTTATTAGACTTGTTGGCTTTATATATTCTTTTCATATCTTTTTGTTATTTCTGAATTGTTGCTTAGCACTTTTTTTCTGTTCATTGCTCTCTTCTGGGATAAGTTTAAACCAGTCACTTTCTTTTTCTTTAATTCTGTTCATTGCTTAGTCTCTACTATATTCATAATCAAAATTGATCTCAACTCAGTTATTGTCTTTTTTGAAAATTTTTTTTACCATTTTAATATAATGGTTTTTCTTTACAATCCACTTGACATATTTGACATTTTCTTCTTTTGAAGCTTCTGGTAATGCATAAGCTACCATATTTGCCTTAAAGGAGTTTTTTTTATTACAAATTCTGTTTCTTGATGATCATTGGCTATATTTAATTGTATTTAGGAAGATAGTTTCTGCATCATTATTTTTTTCTTTTTCACTTTCTGTATTCTTTTGTCAATAGTTTCAATATTCTTTATAACATCATAAAGCATAATATTTACTGGTACTTCAGCATCTTCTTTTAGCTTTTTTTTTTTTTAACACTTGTTTTGTTGGCTTCTAGAGCAGTTTCTGTTAGTTTTGAACTTGGATTAGAATCTTAATTGATTTTTCTCTCTATGCTATCTTCTTTTTGTTATTTTTTTTTACCAATTACTAGCTTTGTTTTTTTTACTTCTTAGATTCTAGTTATTTCTTCTATTTTCTTTTTATCTTAAGTACTTTTTTTTTGCTTATATTTGATATATATTCTATAGATCCTAAATGTTGATTTATTATTCTAAGCTACATTACCCATTTGTCTATGATATCTTCTTCTAATCATTCTAGTTTTGCAAGATAAAGAACTTCCAAAATTTAACTATAGAGCAATAAGTCATCAGATGTAATATGGCATGGATCACTTAATGCAAGATCTTTTGCAATATACTCAATATTATATGGACTTTTTGGAGATATTGTTAAAACATGATCTAGAATTTTGCTGTTGATATATCTATGGTTTCTGTCACCTAGCCTTCTGATATAATCTATAATATCTGATTTTTGAATCTTATTCATTAATCTATTAGATCAGATTGTTTCTTGTTTAGATAATTCATATGCACTTATTTGTTGTAATATTATTAGTTGTTTTGTTAAATCCTAACTAAAATAGTGATTACCAAATTAGAAACATAATTGGTTTGTTTGTTGTTATTTGTTTATATTATATAATCATATGCTAAGATCTTCTGTTTTTCTAGATTAACATTAATTTTCCAAAATTACAAAAAATCTCAAAAGTTTTGAAATTTTGTTAAAAAAAAATCAAGTAATTTTTGTATTTGTTGTTTAGGAAGTTTATTTTTCTTTGTATTCTAATAAAGTAATAATAGTTTCTAATACTAAAGTCTTTTTCTAAAACTATAATAAGTGCTTGCTATACTAATTTTTATTGTATTTTCAGTTTTGTAATTTTGATTTTTTCTAAATTAGGGAGTTGTACAAAAAAAAAAAAAAATTAATAATTTTATATAATAAAATTAATAATACTTATATATAAAAAAGTTAGTAATTGAGAATGGTAATTCTAGTATAATGGTTGGGCTGTTATCCTTCAAGTGGCAGGTTTAAGATTCAAATCCTACTTATAATAAAATTTGGAAATTAATTTGTGTTATAGCAAACTGTTTCTTAATGATCAGTTGGATTTATATATCTGTAATTTTAAGTTACACTATCTCGAATGAGAGCTTAGAGCATCTATGCCAAGTGTAACATTATATATACAGTAGCTAACAAAAGTAATGCCCAATTTGCAGATCATCACACATAAGCAAATAAAAGAGCTGTGCATACCCCATTCTTACGAATTTTGGGGCAAATTTTTTTTATTTTTTGCTTTC
The DNA here is from genome assembly GCA_910591915.1 of Cetraspora pellucida. Lineage (NCBI taxonomy): Eukaryota > Fungi > Glomeromycota > Glomeromycetes > Diversisporales > Gigasporaceae > Cetraspora > Cetraspora pellucida. The sequence goes on from CAJVQA010002047.1 coordinate 14,414, forward strand.
TTGATGTTAAAAGAACCAAGTACATGCAAAAAAATTTTTTTTTTTATGAAAATGCTATATAAACAAATGACTAAAAAAGAGAAAGGAATGATCCTTGCTTATATTAAGATAATAAGTGCAGAACAAATTGCCTATAAGATTAAGCATAACCCAATAACAGTCTGAAGGTTTTTACAAAAATATAGGAGTACCAAAAAAATAAGAATTTATCTTAGTCCAGATGTTTCCTTGCCCTAAAAAAGCAAGAAAAGACTACTATAGTAAAAAAAGCATTAAAAGAAAGACATGTGCTACTGCTCAAAAGTGTAAAGGATTTAAACCTTTAATGCAGTATGCAGACTGTAGCTAGGACCTTACACAACATTGGACTTCATTTTCACATCATTGCCTTGAAATCTTTTTTATCAAGTAGCAATATAGAAAGATATATGAAATGGTGTAATCAACATAAAAATAAGAACGCTTACTATTAGAAACATATTATTTTTTCAAGTAAAATAAGTATAAAACTAGGTAAACAATCTTGCCAAGTTTGTGTATAGTGTTGCATGAATGAGAGATACAAACATGAGTATTTGCAACCAAATTTTAGAAGTAAAAGGGTCTCGATAATGGTTTGGTCATGTTTTATGAATAACATCAAAGGTCTCATGGTATTTTTTAATGATTACAAAGGTCCCAAGCAAAAAATTAATAAAAACATTTATACCAAGGTGTTAAATGATCATTTTATATTGTTTTTAGCTGCAGTCCATTTGTTAAACATCCTTCATCCAATTTTCCATCATAATAATGCTCCAATTTATAAGGTATCAAATTGGCTAAATTCGAACAATATTGATTACATGAATTGGCCCTCATGATCTTCTGACCTTAATCCTATAGAAAATATTTGGAAGATCATGAAGAACAATATTCAGAACTGTGATGACTTCCTGAGAAATAAATTTGACCTGACAATGGCCTTACAAGAAGCATAATTAAATTTGGATATGTCAGTTCTTCATATAGTTGCAGACTCAATAACATGAAGAATCAATGTTATCACAAGTGTAGGAGGTTACTCAGTGAAGTATTAAATAAAAATAAAAAAAAAAATGGATGTATTTGTGACCAAAATTAAATAAATAAAAATTTTATTTTTTGATCAAAAATCAGATGTTACTTTTGTTGACTACTGTACATAGAGGAATATTAATAACCAGTATTATATAAGACTTTGGTGCAAACCTATGATAAGACCACTGGGCACAGTAAACTAAGAAACCAAAGAGTCAAAAGTCTACTTGAAAATTACCAAATAAAAAGATAGCATGAACTTTCAATGATATGATCAGACTAATGAAAGTCTATGAAATATTCCCAAAGTGATATGCAGATAAACTAGATATCAAGATGTATAAAAGAGCATATGACCAACTAGGCTTCTAGAATCACCAAAAGAAAAGGATATATAAATATACCATATCAGACTATCTGAATTGGAAGTTAGGAGAGTTCTGTCAGTCCTGAATAGCAGTTAGTAAGGGATAATGAAGAAGATATCATGATGATAGATACTGGGATTCTAGTGAACTTTACAAGGGTAAAAATAGTATAATGTAGTAGTTAAACAGGTAACCTCTGTGACTGCAAGTATTAGATAACTATAGTGTATTGCATAAAACTAGATTAGCTGTGTATAGGACATAAAAGGTTCTAGTAAGTTTTCTGTCAAGGATAAACTAGTCCTAAGGATACTTGAAGGTATCGGGTACTTTAGATAAATGTAGCCTTGAAGATGTTCTTGTGAAACATGATGGACTACATATGCAGAAGGTTTAAATAGACAAGACTCATAGTTGGCTTGCAAATATGGTACCTAATATAAAACCTGTATAGTAATGTATAGGCGAACTACTTAAATTAGATACCAAAAGTGCATATGTGGCTAGTTAAAACCTCCAATGTAAGGGAGCTCCTGGAGGCATTTGTGTTCAAATATATGAATAAAAACATCAACTCCCATAAACAAGGACTTTAACTTAAAAAAAAAAAAAAATTAGTAATTATAAAATTTTTTTAAATTTTAAAATTTTATTTATATTTATATATATATAAAATAAACCTCTTAACATATATTTTATATTTATATTATTTAAAAATATATTAATTATCAATTTTATAAACTTGCTATATAAGTATATTTTATATAAAAAATTACTATATTTTTTATATTTACAAGTATTTATTTATAAATTATTCTAATAATCATTTTTTTAAATTTTAAAAATAAAATTAATCAACAACTCTCTTCTGCAGATCTCTTGACCAAAATTTTCAGGAAGCAAAACTTGGAAAAACTCAATAAATAGACTAGAAAACAAGACTCGAAATACTAACAAAAAAGACAGAACAGCAAAAATTGCATATAGTTTAATAAAAGATATGAAAAAAAAGCCTTAAAATCAATAACGAACAGTATATAAAAAAACTTTTTATAAAAAATAAAAAATTTTGTTTGAAAAATTAGAAAATTGCCAAAACTCTTTATCATAGATCTTCCAAGTTATACAAAAAACTGCAACAGGACAAGCAAAGTAAACAAACAAACACATACACTAACTAGCTTAATCTAGATATAACATGTAATATAGAAACATATAAAAACATTTGTGCAATATGAATAAAAGTTTGCCAAAAGAATATAGAGAAAGCCTTAATGCAATTTCACAAGAAGGGCATATGAGGCAATAAATAGTATGCACAATAAAATTTTCTTTAATGAGGCAAGCAAGGCATATGCAATATTCAGCAAAAAAGACAATATTGTCATAGCACTCACAAGACAAAACCCAAATGAAATAGTATTTTTGCAAATAACAAGAGAAATACTAGAAAAAGTAGAAAAAGAACAGCCTAGAAAGAAGTTGGATTTTGTAGAACAGTACTAAGGCAGAATAAATACAGAAAAAAAGAAAGAACAGCAACAGACTAAGAAGATAAAAGAAAGACAAGAAGAGCTGAAGATAGAAACAAGAAGAAAAAATGAAAAGGTTAACATAAGCTTACAAGCAAACATCGAAACTGCAGAAAAAAAAGTAAGTATAGAAGTAAAACAAACAAATAATAACCAAATAGAAGCTGAATCATCCATCTATGTAGAAAAAGAAGAGAACCAGAAAAGAGAGCAAGAACAAGAAGACATAAAAATGAACAGAAAAGAATTAAGTTAGGGATCAACAATAGAAGAAAAAGAAAGGAAAAAATAAAAAAAACAAAAAATTAAAAAAGAAATTAATATAGTAGAAGTACCACTCAAAAAAAGCATGTGGGCACTGAGCAAAAGAGGCTGCAATCGAAATAACAGCCTACTTGCAAACATATCAGCACATAATGTATCTGGAAAGACCAAAAAAGAACAAATAAACTTTATCAAATGGTCACTAAAGAATAATGAACATGTCAAAAACATTGAAGAAGTCTTCAAAAGAGAAAACCTTTAAATAGAAGTAGACTTCGACTGCAAGTATGGCAGAAATGAAGCAATACAAAAAATTAGCAAGAAAGTAATTGGTACAGAATGATTATGGAAGAAAAAAGAATAAACAAGAAGGGAAAAGGAAAAACATATAATAAAGATTATCAAAAAGAAAAGAACAATACATTAAAGTTTAAAAAGAAGGAATATGAATATTAAAAAAGCAAAAGAGAGCTAACAGAAGACCAAATAGATATTAGAGAGAAGAAAATACAGAAACATAAATATATAACAATCTGGAATCTACCAGCAGATATAAACAGAAAAGAGATTAAATATATGTGCAGAAGATTTAAAAAAGCACATATAACAAGAATCAAGAGATTCAAATACAAGTCTCTTGCAATAGTTTAAGTCAAAGAATCAGAAGAAAAAGACATGCCATGGTCAATACCAGTTAACAGTAACAAACTGGTAAAAGTAACAGAAGGCAAAAAGAATTATAAAGCAAGACAAAAACAGAGTCAGTATATAGCAAAAATAACAGAGCTGCTAAGCAATACTTCAAAAATTTTGCTACTATGCTGTCTAAGAAGCAAAGATGCAAAATTGATATATATTCCACCAAACAGAAATGGAAATTAAAGAAGAACAGTGATAGTTACATTTGTGACAGAAAAAGAAATAAAGGCAGTCCAATCAAAACCAAATAGATATAACAATTTTCAAGTCTTCTGGCTAAACAAAAGAAGAAATAAAATAAAGAAAGAAAAAAGTTTTAAAAAAAGAAGAGAAAGAAGCTAAGAAAGAAATAGCCAAAATCAGAATAGAAGACATATAGAAATAAGAAGTAATCCTTCTATACAAGATGCAGAAAAATAGTTAGAAGATGAAAACACTACTAACAAAAAAAGCTGAAACAAAAGTGGTCAGGCTCTAAATAGAAGATACATCGAAATAAAAAGTGATTCCTAGTTACAGAACATAGAAGAATGGTTAGAAGTCAAAAACACTAATGCAGAAAGAAATAATAAAAATATACCTGAAAAGAAGACAAGACCAAACACACAAGTATATATGGAAACAAAACAGATGAAGTCTTAAATCAAATCTTAGATAGACTTAATCAACTAGAAGACACTCAGCTAGGCATAAAAGAAGGCCTGGCTAACCATTTCTGAGAGCATCTAAGTTGAATTTATAAATATAAATGAGGTGATTATAGATTTTCTGCACAGTAAGAGAAGGACTTTTAAAAAAAGAAATAAAGAAAATCTTCTAATTCAGAAGAAGAAAAGAGAAGAAAAGAGAAGAAAAGAGAAGAAAAGAGAAGAAAAAAGAAGAAAAGAGAAGAAAAGAGAAGAAAAGAGAAGAAAAAGAAAGGGAAAAGCAGAAAATACAGAAACAAGATACAAGCAGTTAAAAAAGAAATAAAAAAAAAGAAGAAAAGAAATAAAAATCACATGTCATAACATCAATGGACTCAAGACCAGAGGTTAAAAATTAAAAAACTTGCTGGATTGAGCAAAGAAAAAAGAGATAGCAATTTTGGGAATAATAGAAACAAATATTATAAAAAAAGAAAGAAAAATCTTGTTATACAATCTTAATACAAGGTTTAAAGTTTACTGGGCTAGTGCAGTATTGGATAAGAAAAAAGAATCTAGTATTGTAATTCTAATAGATGAAACTTGGGAAAAACATGTTGGAGTGATTAAAAAACATAGCAAGTACATGATAGAAATAAGACTTTACTTAAAACAACTCACACTAATAATAATAGGAGTATATATTTCACTAAATGACAAAGCAATTAGTAAGAAAATATAGCAAAAAATTGTGGAAATAGTAACAAACAAGAGAAAGTATACAGAAATAGTCATACTTGGAGATTTCAATTATACAGTAAACAATATACTAGACAGACTGCACCTATAAACAACAGATTATAAAAAACTACTAATTTTTAATTGGCTTAAGAAGCAAGATTTTACAGACTTGTTCAGAAATTTGCATCCAACAAAAAGAGCATATACATGGTTAAGCCAAGAAGCAGCAACAAGAATTAACTATATCTGGTTGTTAGAAACAATTGCAGCTAATCTTCAAGAAGCCAATATAGAGGAAGCAGAAGATATAACAGGTAGTAACTACAGGATACTAACAATGGTCATATGGTTGAAGCATATAATTGCAAACCAGAACAGTGCAGAAATTAAACATAAAGACCAAATAAGAACAATATATTTGTATATGGAAGCAAAGCAAAAAGATTGGAAAGAATATGCTAAAGAGCTTCAAGCGTAATTAGAATAAAAAAAAGCACTAAAGCAATTAGAAAAAGATAATGGAAGCATTTCATACAATGCAGACATACTAGACCAGATATAGAATGCAATAGAAGAAACTATAATAGAAGCAGCAAATAAAAAAATCCTAAAAAAGAAGATATTCAACACAAAAGCAAACAGAAGACATCATCAAAAGAAATCACAACATAAATACATAACTGAACTACAACAAATAATCAAAAAAGCAAAAGTTAGAAGGAACCAAGAAATAGAGAAAGAAGAAAAAAAAAAGATAAATCAGAAGCTTATAGATATTGGTAAAGAGATAGGAGTAGTGTTATCAAAGTTATACAAACAATAGTCAAAAGCTTGGATAAATGATATAAAAGGCTGGCAAAAGATTTTAAAAAACAAAAGGAAAGAAGAATGAGAACAAGCCCAAAGAAAACAAATAGAAGAAAATATAAATAGAAGATGTAAGATGATAAAAACTGACCAGGAATGAATGATTGCTAGCCTTCTGAACAAACTATACAAAAAGATAATTTTAGACAGATTTATAACCCAAAGTGAAGATGAGACCAGTCTAATGACAAAGCCTAAGGATATTATAAAAGGTTTGGCAAAACATTTCAGAAATCAATTCAGAAAGTGAAGAACCAAACTAGAAGAGATGCCTAAGGAATAGATAGAAGTATACAACCCAAAAGAGTAGATCAAGAAGTCCTGGTATGAAAAGTTAGAAGAAAAGATAAAAAAGAGGAATAGGAGGATATATTAAGAGAACACAAGGCCAACACAGTTCCAGAAATTTCAGGTATAAGCTACATTTTAATAAAACAAGCAGGAAGAAAATCACAAAAGATCTTTAGAAGCTTTGCAAATCTGGTTTTAGAAACAGGAAAAGTGCCAAAAAAGTGAAAAATAGTGCAAATCTATCCAATTCCAAAAGATGTAAACTGAAAATATAATCTGAACAATATTAGACTAATAGCACTAATTGAGATCTTTAGAAAGTTAGTTACAAATATGGTAACAAAAAGGCTAGCCAAGATATTTATAGAAAGAGAAATACTCAAAAGACCAAATTATACAGATCTGTCTGGCAACTCTACAGAGTAGCCAATACATATGCTAAATATAATAATAGAAGAAGTACAAGAAAAAAACAAAGAAATATGAATACTTCTGCAAGACATGAAGAAAGCATTTGATTCAGTCCTATTAGAAAGCTTGAAGTGGATGCTTAAAAGAGTTAAAGTACTACAAAGAACAATTAAATATATTATTAACCTCTTTTGTAAACATCAATTTAAGATGATCATAGCTTATAGTCTAACAGAAGAAATAATAGCAAAAGATAGTATAGATCAAGAAGAAGTGATTTTTCTACTTGTCTGGCAGATCTTTTACAATCCACTATTGGAAAAGATTCAAAAAGATAGACTACTAGGCTATACAGTAGTGCAAGAAATATTAAAAAATGCAGACAGTAATTGTATCACAAAATATAAGCAAGCAGTGATTGTCTATGCAGATAATACTATATGAATCGCAAATAGCAAAGACCAACTGCTAAAAATTCTTGGAATTGCAGAAGAGTTCTTTAAAGTGAATGATATTGAAATAAATAGAGTGAAATTAAAGCTTATAGTAATGAATTCTAAACTAAAAAAAAAGATAAAGAAATTATATTTGGACAGAGTAGAATAATAGAAGAACCAAAAAACAAGATTGTAAGATTATTAGGAATTTGGCTAAACAGTAGAATGAAAAAAGTCACTAGTTGACAAAAAAGCAAAAGAAATAGTTAACCAAACAGTTAAAGATCTTAGATATAAAAAAATAACAATAAACCAGATTGTATATATAAATAATACAGTAATAATCCTAAAATTAGAATATCTTTTGCAGTTAACAAGACTATCAGAAAAGATAATTGACAAGATCCACTAGCTAATAATATATTTGGCAAAACATAAATGCAACATAATGAAAACAACAAACAACTGCATAATTGAGTACAAAGATCTGAGTAATTGTAAATCACTAAGTCAAGAAATAGCAACAAAGCAAATAAGTAGTTTATTTACAAGACTCAACAAAAAAAACAATTTAGGTAATTTAACAAAACTTAGAATAGCTCAAAGATGTTAAAAAGCAGGTTTAGTAAAAGACATTTGGGATTTCAAAAGAAGACCAGAAGAAATAGTGTATTAGAAACACAATTTAGCCTGTCAAACAATAGTTAAATCAAGAGAGATGAAAATTAATTTCAAAGCAAAAGATTATCTGTAAAAAGTACATAATTATGGAACAAGCATAAGAGACTCATTTAGGGTTAAATTATGAATAGCAAGTAGTAGTACAATAAATGAATGGGGTCTAATATATCTGAACCAACTTGTGGACATAAAAGGGAAAAACTTAATTACATAAAGACAGCTCAAAAGTCTTTTAGGACTGTCATGTAAAGAAAAAAAAGTCAAATAATTCAGCAAATAAAAGAAAAGATGTTAGTGACACAAACAAGTAGAGAAATATATAACCAATACAAGATTAGAGATTACAATACACAGGTACTAACAATCAACTAGACAAAGATATCTGAAGACAGAAGGAAGAAAGAGTGGATTGTACATAGATCAAAACACAATCTGCAATTTAGTAAGATATTAAAGAAGAAAAAGAAAAAGATCTTAACAGAGCATTGGCTATTATAAAAAGTAGAAGGCAAGACATATACTGAGATAAGTAAATGCAAAGAATATGAAAACAGAACAGAACAAGTAAGAGATAATTATGAAAAGTAGTTAAGATGAAACAATAACTTAAAGGCAGTTCCAGAAACATTAGTAGAGAAAGGCAGTAACAAGATTAACACAATATTAGAACAAATACTAAAAAACAAAACAATAGAAGAATGAAGAAAAGAAGAAAGAAGGCTAATCGAACTTAAACAAATAGAAGAATTAGAGACAGAATTAATCAAGAAACAAGCAT
>CAJVQA010002048.1:0-23157 GCA_910591915.1 Cetraspora pellucida
ATACTCACCTACGGACCCAAACCACCGACCAAATCTAAACGCCTCTTTTCGACTAAGCCAACCGTAGGTTACACGAGGTTTTGGATTGTGGAGCGACTGACTCGCCGTAACGCCCGATTTCAATATAATCTATTAAAAGGAATCCATTCGATTACATCTTCATATTTTGTAGCTTTAAGTTGAATTTCTTTAATGTAATCATCAATATCTTTATTCCCACTTGTCCATCCTTGTGTTGTCTTCTGAGGGTCGCATGTTTGGCACCAGGCTGGTGATGTTATTTCGCTTGCAATTTGCACATTTTCCATACTCATAATTTCTTTTAGAACCAAATTCATCAAATACCAGCATATATTCATTTGTGATTGTATTTGGAGTTAATCCATAGACACTTTTACCTTCTAATTGCACATGATTTTTAAACTTATAAAATACGTTTAAACAATATAAGTATAATAATAAGTATAAATTAAGTATATTAATTATAACAATAATCAAATGATATGAACTCACTTCTTTTAAAATATTTTGAATATCCGCTGTTCCTGTCAATATTTTAACCATCAGTTTACATGATGGTATACGTGACTGTGTATAATTATATATATCATTTACATTATCTACACATACATATTTTGCATAACGTATTCCATCTAACCAGGTTGCTAAAACTCTATCGCCAATGTTTTGAATAATAACTAATCTATTAAAAGGAATCCATTCGATCACATCTTCATAAGAAGTAGCTTTAAGCTGAATTTCTTTAATACAATCATCGACATCTTTATTTCCACTTGTCCATCCTTGTGCAATCTTTTGAGGGTCGCATGCTTGGCACCATGCATAATATGTGTTGTATAGGTTACAATTTGCACATGTTCCGTATTCATAATCTCGTTTAGAACTAAATTTATCGACCATGATTCTAAGATGTTACAAAGAAATTAATCATCGTTTGTACATATATATCAATATACATGTATATACTGTATAACAAAAGTATGTTGCACAAATTTTTACATCAGTTTAAAACTTTATTATTGAGAAAAACCTGATCACATTTTATAAAACTGTATTCTTTTATTAGTGTTTCAATCGATATAGCATAAGTCGACTAAGTTAGTCGGTTTTTTAAAATATCGGTTTAGACGACTATAAATATGTACTAACATAAAACAAACTCATCGCACTTGTAAAATTAAATAAATCATTAGAAATTGAGCATTCTCATGTGATGTCGTGGATCAACTTATCGCAAGATGGGAAACATAAGGAATCACTTAATTATTTAAATAATTTATTACAAATTGATAAAAACTCGTGGAGTAATATATTATCAATTAGGAAGATACAAGGAGTCTCTTGCAGATTTAAATGATTCATTCCAAATAATGCAGATGCATTGAGAAAACGTAGAGAAGCACATAGCATAATGAAAAGATCGCTTGCGAAAAATAATCAATGTGCTAAGAAGTCGTGTGGTAACTTATTATATGACAGGTAGATATTAATATTTTCTTTTAGAGTAATATGTGAGCAGGTAATTACTAGTGATGTGCAAATTCTGGAAAATATTAAAAATTCCGGCTCATATTATAGTGGCTTCATCAATAAATAAGTTAATAAATATAGAATTTCACACCAATCTACCATTTTAATAATTCCGTGCATAGTAATTAGATAATCTACCAGCATTATATTGCTTCGCCGGCATTATAAAAATCATACATGATTGCCCATCACTAGTAATTACTGTACTGTATATGCAGTAAGGTTACGGAAACAAAAATAAAACGAAACAGAAGGCTTCAGATATGTATAAATCACTAAGGAACTGCTGTCTAGCCAAGGGAATTCGAAGGTTTTTATACACGCCCATTTCCTTATGATACGTATCATTTGTCTAAACATTCCTTCCACTGTATAACTAATACTATACAGTATATTTACATTGATTCACAGATGGCGGCGCGCCCTCATAATTTATGATTTTTGTTTAAATGTTAATGTTACGTCTGCGACGTTATCTTTGATCTAAGTACTACCTACTATGAATAAATAAAGGAAAATTACAAAAAAAAAAAAAAATACTGATACTATATAAGGCATAAATACTAATACACAACCTAAATAAGTAATACAGAATACTAAATATTGGAAATGTGTAATACGAAAGAAAAGCGATAGGTTACAAAGGTAATACCAAGAATTAAGTTATTCTTTAAATAGATATAATTATATTTAGAAATTTTCACGTAATACGTATAACGCATTTGAAATTTCTCAATTTAGTAATATTCTCTTGTAAAGTGACAAAGGACATTTCGACATATCTTCTAACTTTATTATAATTCATAAAATGAAAAAAATCCAATTGAAGAAATTCTGTGTTTCTTAAAATGATGTGTTACTTTTCTACGTATTGCATCGGTTCAAAAATTCCGTTATATACTAACTCTAGCACTTTGTCAAACAAACAAATAAATGAATCACAGGCTGTTGCAGATCGATAAAACCGGTCATATTATGTCTTTCATAACTAAATGTAGAACCTTTTTGCTGTAAGCAATATAAACATGTAGATGCGTACACCCTAAATTTTCGCTCACACCAACTTTTTATATTTTTTTTTTATAAAAAAAAAGGTTTTTTTAACAATTAATATAACTCACGCTAAGATTTAATTAATTATGACTTCACAAAAACAACAAAGACATGAAACCCAACATCTACGAGGAGAATATGATGTAAAGTTTGGTGGGCCAACTGCAGTGGCCGGTCAGACACTCTCCGCTGTCCAAACTGTAGGAGATGCAATCACTCCATTCGTTCCCTTATTTAACATGGTCACGAACATACTTACTCAAATGTTATCAATCTATGAAAATGCAAAATGTAATGAAAAAATATGTTTGGCTTTATTAGATCGTGTTGAAATTGCACAAACAGCAGTTAAATCATTGCAACGAAAATATCAAGCAAATGAAAAAAATTTTAGGGATCAAGTTTATTATGATGCTTGGATTAGATTTGTTAATGTTCTAGAGAATATTAGGAAATTTTCTAAAGAAGTTACGCAATTGAACTATTTTCAAAAGTTTATGAATGCTAATGCTGTTAAAGATGCTTTTGAAAAAAATATTAAAGAGTTTGAAGAAGTTTGTAGTGATTTAAATTTTACTATGGCTATGTATAATGCTGAGCAAAGAGAAATGGAAGCAAAAAATGTGGCAGAAGATCTTGAGATTTTGAAAAAAGTAATGTATGATTGTGATTTTAAATCAAATTATTTTGTTTTTTATTTTTATTTTTAATATATAAGTTTTTCTTTTTTATTTCTAATACATTGTGTGTAAACCTCAATGAATTATAGTCAATGAATGAAATGAAGGATGAAATAAAGGCTGAAATAAGGTTAGCAATAACGGAAGTTACTACATTGATGTCAAGCGCCAATCATCTAGGTTCACAACTACAACTTGCACAGCAAAAGGGTGGTGAAATTCCTGTGGTGGATAAAACAGCTCATCTGATCGATGAGTACAAAGCTCCCAAAGTAGATCCAAGAGAATTAACCGAACCATTTGCTTCTAATGATAACGTTCGTGGATCCAAAAAAACTGTCCATAAAAAAATTTTCCGTGGAATAGAAGTTGCATGTAAAAAAGTTCAAATTTCTAAACCTGGCGAGTCCGGACAGTTAAAGAGTCCCGATCAAACAGTCGAGCGAGCAAATTATAAAATACAACAACTTGAATTGGCTGCACTTCTTAAATTAGGTGTTTGCCCGTTTATTATTAACTTTTATGGAATTTCATATGTGGATAATAGTCAAGTTATGATTTTTGATTGGGCTGCATATAGTAATCTACGTGAAATGTACTTAAATTTTAATATTGGCTGGCCTACAAAATTACAGTTCGCACGTGATATTTTTAATGGTCTAGTATTCATGCATCAATGTAATCTTTATCATCATGACGTTCGTTGCGAGAATATCTTGGTATGTATATAACTCAAAAATAGGAATTACTAGTCAATTAGTCGACTAATTAATTTATTAGTCAGCTTGAGTTTTAGTCAATTAGACTAATAATTGTTAGCTTATGAATTCTATAAACTTATTGTGTTTTTTATAAATAATAGGTCACCGATAGATTTGAGCCTAAAATTTCAAATTTCGAACTCAGCCGTTCTATAACAGGTGTATCTTCAGAAATTAAAACATTGGCAGACATTATTCGATGGTTAGCACCCGAAAAGATGCGAAAACCTCCAAAATCTCAGCAACAAAGATATAATCATCAATGTGAAATGTACAGGTAATGAAATATAGCATTACAACATTTTTATAAATTTATTTAACGCATGGTTTCTTGATCATAGTTTTGGAATGATGTTGTGGGAGCTTTGTCATCAAAGGTTCCCTTATAAAGATATGGATGTGGGTACTATCCAAGAGCATGTTGTAAATAAAAAGCGAGAAGTTCTTGACAATACCCTTGATCCATCACCAATTCCAAGAGAACTTTATAAACTTATTAAAAGGGGTAAATATAATTTATCCTTGCAATTTACATTTGTAATTTACATTTGTTTTAAATTGTCAATTTTAATTACTCATTTAAAATTCATGCAAAAATTAATTGTTATTTATCAAGCTTGGGAAGATGAACCTTCAGCACGTCCTTCGGACATAGAAATGCAACAAAAACTTAAAGATCTTTTTAATGAACATGTATTTTCTAGAGGAATTTCCCCTCAAATACATCCTAAAAAAACAAACTCTGGTGATATCCCAAGTTTCGAACTTCCAAAAAGTTTCGAGGAAAAAGTTTGCATCACCGATTCTCAACAATCTTGTGATCAATTTGAAACACCTGATGAATGCGATGGTTTTGATTTAGATAACTACACAATACCTATTATAAAACCTTTGATGTCTTTTGAAGAAGGTATTAAAGCACACAAAGAAAAAAAGCACGAGATTGCTTGGGAATGCTTTGTAGGTCATGCAAAACTTGGAAATAACGTGGCAAAATATTGGCAAGGGTATTATTTATTAAGTGGTTGGGGTGTAAAAAAGGATTATCAAGCTGCGCTTAAGCTCTTTAAAGAAGCTGCCGATAATGGTATACCTGATGCACAACTTCGATATGCATTTGCTCTTCTTGAAAATAAAGATGCCCTAAATGAGATGACAATACAGGAAATAATTAAGTATATGACTATGGCGGCTGATCATGAAAATCCTACTGCACTTTTTAACTTGGGTGATATTTATTGGAATGGAAAGCTTGGGGTTCCGGTTGATAAAGTAAAGGCGGAACAATATATTAAATTAGCAGCTTTGAAAGGCCAGCAAAAGGCTGTTCAATTTTTGGAAAAAATTAAAGCTGAAAAGGCTAAAAAGCAATTTATTTAAATTATCATGTATTTATTGTTTTTTTGTTGTTGTTTATATATTATACTAAATGTAGAATAAATAATATCCATATTTATTACTTAAAATCAAACTTTAATATATTTGATAAGTTTACATTTTTGAATATGGAAGTGGGTGAGAATCTATTCATTTTTACAAGGTGTTATAAGCCATTTCAGGGACATTTATATGTTGTATTAATTATAAAATATGTATTAATTTTTTAATCACAATGTAATAGTGTCTTTTAATATATTAAAATATAAGTGAATCTAGCTGAATAAGAGTATAAAAGTAAAAGTGCTTGTAAAACACATTATATTGCTTAAAAATCTAAATTTATAAGCTCTTGCTTAGTTATCTTGTAAGGAGTATACTCTGAAATTACTAAATTATTACAAATTATGACAAAATTCCTAAAGGCTGTAATGCAATACGGAAGTTGAATTTTAGAAAAATTACAAATAGCGACCCGTCGCTATGACGAACCCTTATATGATCGGCCAATCATTTTTTAGATTGGTTATCATATATAAACATTTACAACTAGTGTTTTGATTTGTTTTGCTTTTTTGCTTTCATGCTCTTGCTTTTGCTTTGCTTTTGTTCTTGCCTTATTCTAGTTTTTGCTTGCCTCTCTTCCTTTTCTTACTTTTTTTGAATTTTATTATTTTTTTTGTTTTTTTTCATCTTGAATTAATATTTTTTTTCTTTTTAGATGTAATTTTAACATTATTAACGTTATAGTTTTTGAATTATTGTTATTTAAGCTATCATCACTAGAACTGTTTATTGTCAAAAAATTTTATTTTTTTATTGTTAAAACTTTTTGTCAAGTAATTTAAATTATTGTTTTTTCTTTTATTAATTTTTTCTAACACTTATATTGATAACTTTTATTTGAATTTTTATTTAATTTTTCTCAAACATTCACTTATTTTAAACTTGAACTTTTTTGAATTTTTTTTTGAACTTCTTTTAGACTTTCACTTAAACTTTTATTTAGATTTCTCTTGAACTTTTACTTAACTTTTATTTGAGTTTTTTATAGATTTTTTTAAAATTTTTTTTTGATTTCTTTTAAACTTTTAAAACTTTTCTTGATTTCTTTCAGATTTCACTTGACCTTCTCTTGGATCTTTTTTTGAATCTTTGCTTAGATCTTTTTTTTGGATTTTTGTTTAGAGTTTCACTTAGTGTTTTGCCAAAATCTTTATTATTTTATGTTTTTGTGTTAGAGTTATTTATTGTTTATATAAATAAAGCAAGTAGGCTATTAGGTTAATTCTAGTCTATTTATTTAGCAGTACAGATTCGTGACTTTGACAGAGATGTATAATTTTAATATTGGGTGAATAATATGCAAGATGTGAAAACTATATCACGCTGACCAATCGGTTATTAGATTTTGGCCTGTACGCCTTTTCTTTCTCCACTACACTTCATGATTACATTACTCCGTTCCTGGTATATGTGCCCTACCCTCATTTTAACTCCCTTTAAGCAACTTAAGCGCCTAGTTTAATAATAAAATAAATAGTAACATAACATTGTGTAATTATATAAAGTTTGTGATTATATGGGAGGTGACTATATAGTGGTTGACTGTATCAATAAAGCTGACCTTAGTGATTTATTTTATATAAATATAAACATTTGCTTTTTCAAATTATTTCATAAATTTATTTTATATTTTTGCAAATATATTTGAGATTAATCTAATATATTAATGCATTAGTATACATTGTCAAATTTTTTTCTTGACATGAACAATTGTTCACATGTATATGATTTCCAAAAATTGATTTCACTAATTTTGAAAATAAGATAAAAATACTTACTAAACTATTTCTACTGAATTTAGAAAGATCAAAAAAAAGCCTGATGAAATTACTGTATATGAATCAAGAAATTACCTTTCTATGATCTTATATAAATATTAGAATAAAACTTAGTTTTTTGGTCCAGTTAATATAACCATAAACTTGAAATTTACTAGTTCTATTTCTAACGTAGCATAAATTAATTTAAATAATTTAAAATATATATGCAAAATAATTGCGCAATAAATAATTTAAATAAATTCATTCAGGCTTGTAATAAATCATCATTATCGGCTATATATACAAAATATTTAAATTAATCATTTAATATTCTTATTGATATAAGTTTAGTAAATTGAATTATTAACACATACGTGAAATATTAACATGACAATCATCATCGGAAATTGAAAAATCGAGAGTAGCAGAATCTAAAAGAAAACTAAAAGTAAAAACTTTAATCTATCAAATTTAACATATAGTATGAGTAAATCATTTACCATGAATTTTTAACGACTTCGCAGGTGAAATAAATGAAGAATTAATTGGCTTAGAAAGATTTTTAAAGTTGAGTAGTTTACTTGTAAGTTTATCTTTAGAGCAAGTTGGAAACTCGGCTGATAATGTTGGAATAATTGCATCTGCAGACTGGAATTCTTTTAATATTGCTAATTCATCATTATTTTCCGCACTACCATTATCTAACATCTCATACCATATTGATAATTCTTTATATATATAAGATGCAGTTGGTCTATCAGAAGGATTAGCATTCATACATTTATTTGCTAGTTGGATATAGCACTCAGGAGTGCTTTTAGCAAATTCAGGACGTAATCCATTGCATATTTTCATGGCTAACGTTTCATCATACTCAGTATCGTAATGAGGAGGTCTTCCTGTAGACATTTCAGACATAATAATACCAAAACTGTAAATATCAGCAGCTGTTGTATATGAATGCTTGTTTAACACTTCTGGCGCAACATAAGGTAAAACGCCGTAAATGCCATCTTCCAAATTAGAATCACACTTTTTTCTAGATAATCCTAGATCAGTAATATAAGATATCAGATCACCATTAACATATTGATTTTGCAAAATATTACCGCTATGGAAATCTCCATGAACATATTCTGCTTCATGTACATTTATTAAATTTTCAGATATATCGACAAGCTGCTTTAATTTACTTTTCCAATTAAGATCTTTAAAATTTAAAGATAGGACATTATGAAGACTTCCTCTATTTGCATATTGAAATACCAACAAATATTCGTTATTGGTTGTGTTTTGGGTTAGTCCATACACTTCAAGATTATTACCCACTAATCTAAATTCAATGTAATTTTTAAGCTTGTTAATTAAAATAAAATTTATAATGTTAATAGTTTATACATAATTTATTTAGATTAGATCATAAATAAATCATCTTACTTCTTTTAAAAAATTCTTTTGTGAACCAGGTAAAGTTTTAAGTGCAACTACACATGATGATGTACGCGATTGCATATTATCTGAAACCGTTCTTTTACCATCTAGCCATGTTGCAGAAAATACAGAGCCAAATCCCCCTTTACCAACATTTTGAATATTTTTTAATCTATTAAAAGGAATCCATTCGATTACATCTTCATATTTTGTAGCTTTAAGTTGAAATTCTTTAATGCAGTCGTCGATATCCTTATTTCCACTTGTCCATCCTTGTATTATCTTCTGAGGGTCGCATGCTTGACACCAAGCTTCGGAAGTGTTATATAGTTTGCAATTTGCACATGTTCCATTGTACCAATGTCTTTTAGAACCAAATTCATCAAATACCAACATATACTCATTTGTTGTGCTGTTTTGCGTTAGTCCGTATATTTTAAGACCATTATCCTTTAACTGTACATAATCTATAAACTTATTAAGCATGTAAATATACTGTATATTAAAATAATGTATATATATTGTGTCATATTAATTATATTAATTAATAAGTATTTTAACTTACTTCATTTAACTTATCTAATAAACTTTGTGGTCTAGTCAATATTTTAAGCTCCACCTTACATGATGGTATACGTGACTGTGTATATTTATCTTTAAATATATTTTCACTTTCAGTTTTTACATAACGTATTCCATCTAACCAGGTCGCTAAAACCTTATCGCCAATAATTTGAATATTAACTAATCTATTAAAAGGAATCCATTCGATTACATTTTCGTAAGAAGTAGCTTTAAGTTGAAATTCCTTAATGCAGTTATCGATGTCCTTATTTCCACTTGTCCATCCTTGTATTGTTTTCTGAGGGTCGCATGTTTGACACCAAGCGTAAGATGTGTTATATCGCTTGCAACTTGCACATGTTCCATTCCAATCATTTCTTTTAGAACTAAATTCATCAAATACCAACATATACTCTTTCGTTGTGTTGTTTTGCGTTAGTCCATATACTTTATTATTTTTTAACTGTACATAATCTGTAAACTATTAAGCATGTAAAAAATATACTGTATATTAAAATAATGTATGTATATTACGTCGTATTAATTATATTAATTAATAAGTATTTTAACTTACCTCATTTAACTTATCTAATAAACTTTGTGCTTGTGTCAATAATTTAAGCTCCACTTTACATGATGGTATACGTGATTGTGTATAATTATCATTTACATTTGCATATCGTATTCCATCTAACCAGGTTGCTGAAACTTTATCGCCAATATTTTTAATATCACATAATCTATTAAAAGGAATCCATTCAATTACATCTTCATAAGAAGTAGCTTTAAGTTGAAATTCCTTAATGCAATAGTCGATATCCTTATTTCCACTTGTCCATCCTTGTGTTGTCTTCTGAGGGTCGCATGTTTGGCACCAAGTTGGTGATGTGTTATATCGCTTGCAATTTGCACATGTTCCATAACCTTCATTTCTTTTAGAACTGAATTCATCAAATACCAACATATATTCATTTGTGATTGTATTCCGAGTTAATCCATAAACACGTATTCGCGGTTTATGCTTTAGCTGACTATCTAATTGCACATGGTTTTTAAACTTATAAAATACGTATATAAACAATATAAGTATAATCATTAGTACAATCATAATGATAAATTAAGTATATTAATTAAATAAACTACGTATAACGATAATAGAATGATATGAACTCACTTCTTTTAAAATATTTTGAATATTTTGAATATTTTGAATATCTGCTGTTCCTGTCAATATTTTAAGTGTAATTATGCTTTCCGGTGTGCGTGACTGTGTATATTCATATCCATGTTTATTATAGCCATATTCATATTTTACATATCGTATTCCATCTAACCAGGTTGCTAAAAATCCATCACCATTCTTTTGAATATTAACTAATCTGTTAAAAGGAATCCACTCGATCACATCTTCATAAGACGTAGCTTTAAGTTGAAATTCTTTAATACAATCATCGACTTCTTTATTTCCACTTGTCCATCCTTGTACTGTCTTCTGAGGGTCGCATGTTTGGCACCAACCTGGTGATGTGTTATTTCGCTTGCAATTTGCACATTTTCCATTATCTTCATCTCTTTTATAACTAAATTCATCGGCCATAATTTTAAGATGTTATTGTACAGAGAAATTAATCGTCAGTTTGTGTTATATAATATATACATATAAATAAGATATGTAGCACAATATTTGCACACAGTTTAATATTACAGTCATCTTGCAATATCATTTAGAAAAATCTGATCACATTTTATAAAATCATATTATTTTATGAGTATGCATCCAATAACTTCGATCACAAAATGGAAAAGAGGTATTTATTCATAAATAGTATATGGTAATTAATTACTAGAACATAAGTATTCAAAATATTTATAATAAAACTAGGGAACGCCTATTTCCACCATTGTCTGTAATTTATCATAATAATATGTTTATCGTGTTTATATAGCTGAAAATCATGTAGAAACATGCTGGAAATAATAAATTTTCATGATGGAATTAGGTGCTCCCTAAAACTATGTAGTAAAAATATTATCCATATTATCGTGTCCTCGTTGATGAATTTATGAACAGATTAATTCTTATAAAAGCTTAACTATCTAAGGAAAATTTTGCTAGTATCGATATGTATCAGACTCATATTAGAATTATGATTTTTATAATACTGTTGGAACCAAGTGTTGGAAATTGTATGTTCACAGTGTTCACGTGAACATACATTTTTTTTAAAAAAACCTAAGTTTTTCCTTATATTCATATTGTGAGCATAGAAATTTTTTTGAATTTCCAACACTGGTTGAGACGCCTTTAAACCAGTAAATCTAAATTTGGTCGACCAATTGGAGTGTGGTGGTGAATAATTTCACGAAAATGTTAATTATTCCGGTATTACTATGAATAGATAGATATATTTACTTTTGACCATGCTAGGTTATCCAAACTCATAATTGCCTCAAATTGTTTCAATGATTAAACGAAGGTATCTCAAGCAATTTCATAATTTAGAATATCCTTGTTAAAATTTAAATAGAAATATTAGAAATAATTGATTTAACATTAAGGGAAATTTCGAATTTTATAATTGACACACTGTAGTTTAAGTGGCACGGATTTGATGCACTATAGTACTACTGGAACTTTACCAGAATGCATTAAAATTTTGCTGAAGCAAAATTGGCAACATTGCCCTACCCTAATCTTAATTCTAACGTTGTTACTCATGAGTGTTATTAGTTCAAAACAATTAATAAATTAATGTTATTTTTTCTTGAATAATAAACCGTTAATGAAAATTTTCTTTTATATGTTATAGATGGGTGAATTTCGAATCTCAAAACAACTTAAATGGAAATAGAATTTTAATATTGTAAGCTATATACTTCATAACTTATTGTTATGAGATAACAATCACTTTCACGCACCATATTAAAACTCTACATCTACAAGAATAATTTTTTCATTCATGTTGCAATCACATTTGTGCTAGTTATAGTAAAATTAGACTACATTCTTGTGGCTTTTGTACGCTAATAATTTGTTATGATCAACTTCAAGCTCTTAATCCCAGTAGTATAATTTTACTCTCCTTATAAGCATTATCACGTATTCTATTTTACATGTAAGTGATATGTTTCATTGACAATTTCTTTATCATTTTGCAAGATAATTAGTTGGTCAAAGTTATTACTGAATCGATGATTTACTAATCTAATACTCTCTACCCTTAGTATAAAAAAGAAATTATACGTATACGTAGCAGTAGTTAAAATGTAGATAATTAATTAATTTAGCGTATAAAAAAAGAAATTATACGTATGTATACGTAGCAAAAGTTTAATGATCTTTCTAGAAATTTGTTATAATACTATTTTTATTGGTGTTTTATTTTTCTTTTAAGGTATCAAAGTAATTGGTTTTTTGGGGGGTTTAGTGTAATAAACCAAAATTTAGTCTTAGCTTTTTTATAAATTTGTACATAGTGATAGACTAAGCATATCATTTTTTGAAATAAAAAAAAACTCATGCTGATTGATTGACTTGTTTAATGTTAACCACTTTTACAAGTGGTATGGACATTTTCGATGGTAAAAAAAATGTATTCAAATGGTACTTAAAATCTGCTAGGGGTACGTACGTAGAAATTTTGGTGGACTACTAAAATAGTATTAACTGAAGGACTTAAATGAATTCATATAATTTTTGCAATCAAAGGCTTTTCTGTCAATCTGTTACATAAGTTTTATACAGTAAAAACAAAAGACTAACGTAGTTTACAGTAAAGTAAATAAAATTTTATCAATAATCCAAGCTTCTATAAGCATATCATTGAAAGCATAGTTGACTGCAAAAATTAATTAATGCATTACATAAGAAATAATATAATGGTATATATTAATAAAGTTATTTTATTCTCATAATTATATAACAAATAACATGACTGAAATATTATGAATAAAAGATTGTTTATTTTCAAATTCTCTTATTGATTCACATCTTTTCTTTAGCAAAATAAGACTATTTGAAGTTTGTGAAAGTTGGGTCACATAATTGTTTATTTTCTGGCAAGATCTCAACATTGGATCATTAAGTTACGATATTTTGGCATTTTTTATTTAAATTATACACTTATTTCAGAACGTAAATGTTTGAACAAATTTCATAAACTAGTTGTTTAACATATGCTCTATTAAAGCACCAGTTACTAAAACACAATTATTTCAAAATTATAGATATCTGAAACTGATCTTGGCTGTTGGTTTCCAAGTATCACCTGTGAATCGATGAAGGTAAAACACCTGTTACTCGTATTATATTTTTTGTTTGCTGATCACTGACAAATAAAGAAACTTTTCATCTGATGATTGATAAGGCATGATTTTATTATTTTTCTTTTATAAGTTAAGGGTAGTGGGATAGTAGATCATTTTCTATATGATCTACATGGTAAATTATATTTTTTAGTAAAAAATGAACAAATACTTATAATATATTTTTTTAAAAATTTAATAAAAATTTATAAACATTTATAATATATACATTAAAATATCTTTTTATAAAATTTTAAAGTTTATTAATTATAAAAAAATTTATACTTATATTAGTTATAAAGTTTGCCTAAATTAACCCAAATTTCCGTAGTTCTATATAATAAACTTTATAATAAAAAATTATACCTAATCTTTAAATTTTGATAATTTAATGAGATTTTAACTAATTTTAATAAATTATTACTGTTAGATTCACAAAAATCTAATCTACAAATTTGTTTAGAAACTTAAAATAGATTTAATTAATAAAAAGTTCTATAATTTAAATTATAAAAAATATTTATCATCAAGTTTATATATAATTTTAAAATAGTACCTACTACCTTTAAGTAAATTAGTTAATTTTTGTGTTTGTATTTATCAGAAAAGTTTTTAAAGGTGCTATATATCATTAGTAATCCTTAGATTACTATTGATATATAGCACCCCTGTGGAGTATTATTATTAGTGATTACTAATAATATATAACAAAAATTCATTACTAATCGATAATAATTAGAATCATTTATAATCATTATATATTAATAATCATTATATATTAATAGTAATATATATCGATATATAGCAACTAATCGATATATATTAATTATTTTTAATTTATATATATCGATTAAATGCTATATATTAATACAAATCTGCTTAAAAACTTTTCTGATGTTATGTCTACTCTTTTTCTAAGTTTTATTTGATTTTTTTTTTCTAATACACATATTCAATATTGCTTAATAAAAGCAAGCACCCAAAGATTTCATTGAAGAAAACTAATAAAAAAATATTACCAGATTTATATCTATAATTGCAAAGCTGAAAATTAATTTTGTATGCTCTTGCTAATTTTTTACATAGTTGACCTTTTTTTTTTATGATAAACTGATGAATTGTAAGAAAGTGCATTTTAATTATAAAAATTATTCATTTTCAAATAGACTGATAAAACTTCATAATAGATAAAAGTAGTTGCAAAAAATTAAAGTTTAGCATATTCAAAGATATTTAAAAACAGCTCTTTGAATGTATTTTCATATTTTATTAGTTAAATTGATTCTTAAGAGTTTTGTCAATCAACAAAGATTTTATCAGATGAATATATGATGAAATTATTTCACTATTATAACTGACATCTATCAACTAATTAAAAATTAGGATCAAGTGTAACAAAAGACATTCAAAGCACACACTCACTTTATCTCAAAAATTTGTCTCATAAACCTCATATTTAGAGTCTTAACAAAAAAGTTCTCTTGTGCAATTTTGCTATATTATATAGTCCTTTTTAACTATAACTCTAACCCAAATATAAACAAAGTTTTTTAGCCCAACAATATTTTTAATGAGCATCACATAATAGTAAAATTGATCCTTACAGATTTCTTATTTGAATAATATTCGAATAATTTAGATTGGCAAATATTTATTCAAATATTTACCAAATGACTAATATTTTTTGAATAAGTACTACTTATTTAAATAATGTATAGTTATTAGATATGAATAGTGATGGGCCATGCAGGGTTTTTTTTGGATCTCATGTGGAATTTTTAATGAGATTATTTGGTTTGCATTAGCATATCATTTGGCCTGCATTGATATTAATGAACCAATTTCTAAGACTGAGGTAAAATCGCCACTTAAACATCACATAACAAATATATCGAGCACTAAAAATTTATGTAGATTAAAAAAATACAATCAATAAAATTTAAATGAAATAATAAATCAACTCAATAAGCATATTATTTATTATTACAAGGTTTAAATTGGTGAAAAATATTTTTTTACATAAATTTTTAGTATTCAATATATTTGGCATGTGATGTCAAAAACTTTTTGGATGTCTGTTTTACTCCAGTCTGTATTTCTACATATGTAGAATTTTTTTATTTGTTTATATACTTGGTAAAATTTTTTTTGCTGTTGGTAGTTCTTATCTACTATTCCTTTATAATAAATATAACCATTATTAAGTCATTCTTTAAACAACTATTATTATAACATAGATGTTAATAACCTGATTTGGCATTATTTTGAAATGCTAAATATATTTAAAATATATTAATTTTAACAAGAAATTATATTTCTAGTGATTATCTTTATAAATTTTTTTATCATTCACGAAAAATTAAAAAACTTTACTACATTCTGCAAATCCTGTATGAGTTTTTTTAAAAAACTGTGATTCACCCATCATATGAAGCAGCTAATAATATGTAGTGTTATGTTCAGAAAACTGTAAATCTGTTGCTCCACAATCCAAAATCTTATATAATGAAAGAGAAAGTTCGACTTATCTGGTGGGTGATTAAGGCTTTTAGTTACTTGGGGTCAACAAAGTCAGATAGGGTAAGTTATGTGACCAAGAAACTGAATAAACAATTTTTATAAGTGTTTATAGGGTTTATACTAGGTATAGTATTAATGTAATTTTATTAAGAATGATGTATAGTATTGAGACTTACTATTTAATAAAGCAAATGAGACATCATTTTCTCAGAGCAATTAGACCTTTATTTATAATAAACTTTAATTATAACTGATTTTATTGAACAAATCTTGCTTTTGCATATTCTTTATTTCATCTGACTGCTCTAATTTACTTATCTAAACTATTATAATTGTAAAATCCCTTGTTATTATTATATTCTCCTTTTCTAATATATTTAAGAAATTGCTGGGATGTCTATATTAAGCAATTGATCTTCCTACTTGCATCACAAGTAACACACCACAGCTTATCTGAATCATATTATGGGCCTAACAGTAGAGATGTTAATCAGTCCTCAGGAATCGAGTCCTAACTGATCCTTAAAAGGATTTGTGAGAATTCAATCTCTAAATTACATGATAGCTTATTATAAACCAGATCCTGGGATCTGGTCCCTTTTATAAATCCTAGGACCCACTTTTGCTAGATGTTAAAAGAGATTTTTAACAAAAAATGCTTGCTTTGGGCAAGTGGGGGGTTTTTTTTAAAGGCATATGCCTTTAGTGTTGAAGTAATTTACAATCCTAATTCAATATATAACTAAGAATTAAGTTAATAATAGGTAATCATCTCTGGATTCAAATATATAATTAGAGGTAAGCAAACTTATAAAAGTTAAATTATTGAGTATTTAATAACAAAAGAAAGTACCATCTTCCTTGCTAGTGACAATGATTTTAGTGAACTTTCTAAAAAAGTTATTTATCTTCAGTTTTGAATATAAAGATGAATTAAGTTTGTTTAAATTATTTAGTATGAATAATTAAAAGAATATAATTACATTTGTTAACTATCTTCAGATTTGAATATATAATAAAGGTGAATTAAGCTTATTAAAATTAAATCATTTAGTATTAAATAATTAAAGTATCTTATACTTATTAGGCATCTTTGTATTAAAATAACTTATATAAACAAAAATTTAGTCAATAATAAAAGCAAAATGCTATTTATCTAATAATAAAAGTATTTGTCTAAAATAAATCATTCTATTTTGATAGTAATAAAAATAAAAATTGTTGTCAATAATAAAACTAACATAGTATTTTACTTGTAAATTACAAAAACCATTTATGTTTTAAGACAACTATTCTGTTTGATAGAACAATGTCAGTATACTTTAAAAAAACTACCTATTTTTCAAACAGAATTGTTAATAAAGATAATATTATTTCAGTAAACAAAAAGTTGTATACTTTAATTTAATAATGTGTTATAAAAGTTATTTAAAGCTTTATATTTTTTTAAAAAAAATAAAACATAAAAAAATAAAAATAAATGAATTTGAATCTATTAATGTTTCTAAAATTACTAAAACAAATTAATTTGAATTTAAATTTATTGATAAAAAAACTTTTAGTAAAGAAACTTTTACAAGTAATGAATTCACATTCTTGTTTTCAGATAATATAAATGAACTGCTAAAAAAAGTCTTATCTACACATAACTGAGCATCTGTCTGAGATTACCTTTTACCAATCTCTGATGGAGATAAAAGATATAAATTATATGCATAAATGTTTGCAACTTGATCACAATATTAACTATTAATCAAGATTTTCAAAATTTTTATTACTTAGAATTTACTAAAATCAAACAATGTAGATTTCAATAACTCAACTCTTATAGTCTAAATGAAAAATATAAAGTAGATATTTTAAATAATAAACTCTTAAGATGGGTGATCATTGATCAACAATTATTTTTATTAGCTAAAAATTCAGAATTTATTAATTGTTTACAAGAACTTGATTCTTGTTACAAACTTCTATGTTGCCAAACACTTTTGACTTGGGTTAGTCAAGAGTATATTAAAATAAAAATAAAATTAAATTATTTTTAAATACAATTTTATTTAAAATTTTGATTACAATAGATAGTTGGACTTTATATACTCAACAACTATACATTGATATAACAGTACATTGGATCAATTCTGAATAGAAAATACATTGTATCTTATTAAATATTATTTTATTTAATCAAACCCATATACAATAAATCAAAGTAATATAATTATTGAACTCTTAAAAGAAATGAACATTGGTCACAAACTTTTAAAGATCATGATAAACATAATTATGATGAAATGTATTTTAAAAGAAAAAATTTGTAAATTTAATAATAAAACTCTACAACATTTTCATTGTAGTGTACATATCCTTAATATTATCATTGAAGAAGAAATTAAAACAATTAGTAATAAAATTTTCAAAACACAGAAATTCTCTATGAAGCTTCAAAACTCACTATCACTAATTCAAAAATTAAAACAAATTTTTGAACTAAAAAAAACTTTTATTTTTAATGCCTGAAACTGATGTGGATATCAGATGGAATAGTATGTTTATTATCTAAAGAAACTTCAACAAATTTGCCCATTATTGATATTCTAACCAAACATTAAAACTAATTTATCCTAATGAGCAAGAATGACAATTTATTGTTATTAGTAATTTTAAATTATTTTTTATTTTTTAAATACATTTTATTTAATAAAAACATAAATTACAAGACTTGTTAATTCTTCTTGAGCCTATATATTATGCAATTATAATGCTATCTTTATCAACAGTTCCTATTCAAGATAACTTACATATGATATTCTGTAATCTTATTATACACTTGGATAATAATGAAAACTTAGTAATTAATATACAACATGCTGTAACTCATATAATGAGAATAAAATTTACATCATACTGAGCCACTTAAATAAATCATTAGCAATTTTAGTCCTTCTTGATCTATGTAACAAACTTTCAATCTATGAAATTAATGAATGTGAGCAAACTATTAATTAGCTTCATGAAATATACAAAAGTTATAAACTAATTAAAAAAAATGAATTACCACCACCATTACTATCATCTACTACTATTACTGCTAAATTAATATAAAATCTTTTTTACAAGCTTATGAACTGCCATCAAGTCATTTTAAATCAGTATGAAATTAACAAATATTTAAATAAACTTGAGACTAAAGCAGATCCACTCTTATGATAGAAAGTGAATTCTAAACAATTTCCAACTCTCTTTCAGATTGCAATGGACTTTCTTGCTGTACAAGCCATGAATATACCAAGTGAACAAACCTTCTCTATTGCAAAACATATAATAAGTCTCTCCAAAATCATATAAATCCTGAAGTAATACATGTATTACTATGTTTGAAAAACTGGTATAGAAAGCTAAATAATATATTAAATAAAGAGGTAAGTGATGTTAATACTTAAAAAATAACAAGTATAATTTTTTTTGTATAAAAAAATTCTTTTATATAAATTTTTTTTTTATATAAATTTTTTCTATATAATTTTTTTTTTTATATAAATTTATTTTTTTATATAAAATATAAATATTTTTTATAATTTCATATTATAATAAAAAAAATTTTATCAATCTTATGTAATAAAATAATTTCATATTATAATAAAAAAAATTTTATCAATCTGATTGGATGGACTTGTTTGGAGGATCACAATTCAGCATCTAATCCTAGGATCGATTAACTTATAACAAATCTGAGACTATCCTTTTAGATCCTAGGATCAGACTGGACTGGATTCACAATTTAACATCCCTACTGTCACAGGCCAGAAAAACATAACAATTCATGCATAATGATACATAGCACAAATGACGATCAGGACTCATGGATTGTACATACACTTTGACCCCCCAAAAACAGCAAAGCATACATAATCGGACCCCATGCCAAGAACACAAGTCAAGGTGGTTGTACCCAAATCGGGAAAGGCATTACACCATGACAGCGATGTTTCATAGTGGCGAAATGCAAAATAATATAAGGATGGGTTAGTAAAGCACATTAAAAATAAAGTAAAAATCACAAATGCATATAGTATTGTACTTACCCGAATTAGGTGAAACCCGCGTTGGTAATATTGTAGTATGGCGGGATGGTGGGAAAAGTAGAAGAGAAATCTAAAACAAATAGTATTAGTTAGTATAAGCAAAAAGTGTATAAAAACAAAACAGAAATTTTAATAAAAATACTTATTGCTTGGGCGCCCCAACTAGTGGGAGGAAGGACCGAAGTTCCTTAGCAATAATAGTAGATAGTGATAGTTAGTTAAAGTGTCATTAAATAGAGAAACTCAAATACAATAAATAAAAATAAATAAAAGCAAATACTCGCCCAAATCAATCCACGCCTTAAAGCCTTATTTTCGCCGTTTCGTAAAGTTACGCGAGGTCTTGTCCGTTGGAGCGACAGACTCGCCGTTTACCCGTCGCACTACCTAACAGTAGTTAGTATGTGTAAAGTGGCCAATGACTGAAGTTTCATGTGACGAATAATTTGTTTATTCGGATAAGATTTGTTATTCGAATTATTTGTCTGATAATTGTTTATTAGAATATTTGCTGAATACGAAGCTCTAATCCTACACTCTAACAAAGTCGACAATGTCTGCAATTGTTACATCGGAAGACATCGCTTTATCTTCAATCAGAAGACTTAATGTAATTTGGTTAACAGAAAGGTGTGAATAATGATGTCCATATATCTGTAAAGAAAAAGGAATTCTGATTGGTAAAAACACAATTACAGTCATTTTCAAAAAGATATGAAAGAACCTAGAGTGCTATAAATATTATGGAAATTTTGATATTTTTCTGATTTCTAGAAGTTTATAAAGGATCGTTTTATATAATCAGAACCTCACTTTTGCTAATCAGAATTACAGATTCTTTGATTCCCTATATATATGCAGAAATCGTTGTTTACACTTTTTTGAAGATAGCTACAAGAATGAATCCTTTTAAGGGTATCTGTGATTCCCCAGATAACATCAATTTATAGCTGATAATTTTTTCGTTATTACTTATGTATTCGTAAAGATTTCCATTCTTATAATCTCCATAACAAATATAAAGCATCCAATTTCACCTCTTGTCATTCCAATGAAGTCCATTTTGAAGACAGCTTCAAACTATAAGGTGAGAAATATGCATATGTTGTATCCCAGATGGAAATCGTCTTAGAATTGGGATAAGAATTTCGTAATTTGGTCCAAACTATACTAACTAAATTATATATTTTTTTATTTTAAATTCTAATTCTAATCCTAACCCTAATTCTAATCTTAAAACTCTAATTCCAATCTGAGATATGAAACATGTTATATCTGTTGTTGACCCATTTTGTCTCGAGCTCAATGGTGCTTGTCGATCTAATATTCTTTATACATACAGCCAATCTCCTCGACTAATAAACTCGATCGTTTTGATATAAGTAAATTATAAATTTGTGACAAACTCATATACTGTTATAATTTGGTCAAATTATATTTCAAAACTTCATTAATAATCTTATTCAAGTAAACGGTATGGTTTTGCTTTTTTGGATTCAGGATTTGTTAGAGTTTTGCCGGCAAGTATACGCATCACTTGTGCATGTGACTTAATACTGTATATTTATCTATGAATTTATTTCTATTTGTGAACTTGTCGCATATTCTCCAGTTCTAAAATTTTACTTCAACTATATATAGAAGCGGAATATCCGTTCATTGTGTCTTTGATAAGCACCTTCAAGATCTACAAATAAATGTAAACATTTTTTAGCGATTTTTTTTTTATCGGAATAATGTTGTCGTTATATACTAATTAATAAATTGATTCGGTTTAGGTCACAGGTAAACTTGTCTGGCTCTTACTCTTGCATGTCATTTTTATTTTGTAATATATAATCCTAATTTACTTTATATTAATGTTTATAGCAAAATTACAAATAAAGATATGAGCAAGGCCTCACCTTAAAACCATAATAATAATAAATTGATTCTTTTAATTTTTTAACCCAATTCTAAAAATCAAAGTCTCACTTCTTATTTAAATGTTTTGTAAATGTTTAGAACTCATATCAATTAAATAAATTTATTATTAGTACTTGCTTAACATCAAAATACCTTGAATAATCATGTCCTTTTCGTATAAGCGACAATATCGACGAGGTCCTTACGTGACAAAGGTATGTAATAACTGCAAACAGAAACATGTAAGGTTCTGGAAAAGTACCCTGTGACTATTGTACACTACACAATCTTGTGTGTGGTTTTACTGATTCGAATAAAAAACGTGAGCCCATGATGGATTTTACATTACCTTCTGTAATCTCGAACGTGCAAGGTCACGAGTCGAGCACTTCGCAAAAACCTAATTCTATTGGAGATAATACTTTTATATTTACCTTACTATATATTTAATATACTCCAAATAAATGGTTCACAAGAATCCATTCTTTTTACTCAAACATATAGTAATAATAACTATGTCATGCAAAATAGTTTCTGACCTATATCAAAATAGCAGGTTCTTTGATAACAATACTTTCTATTCTCATGACCACGCATCTATTTCTTCTAATATAGTTTATTTGAATTTTGAATGATTTCCTTTATTATGATTTAAATACGATTTTAACTTCATAAAAATTATTTCTTTATAGTGGAAGGAGCTAGAAGCTCTAGTAAAAAAAATATCTTTTTGTATATGAACAATGATGGACTATAGAGTTAAAAATGGGTGATACTTAATTGACACATTTAATAATTTATTAAGAATCATTTTTTAATACACGTCTTGAATGTGTGGCGCATAGTGCCTAAACTACGAATCAGTTTTCAAGATCAGGTGTAACGTAACACGATCACGAAAATTCGAAAATACAGACAGCTAACTGTACACGGAATATAATTGAATGTCCGGTGACAGGTTTTCCCTTGGCAACACTCATATAATTAAATTTTTGTCGCGCCACGGACTGGTACTCATTCAAGACTAGGGATGTTATAGTTTCAAAAATAACCGTTAAGACTTAGTTCAAATAGAAGTTCTAGTTAATTATGGTTCTGGTTA
>CAJVQA010002049.1:0-23153 GCA_910591915.1 Cetraspora pellucida
ACAAGTCCCTATGTCCAATTTACTGAATAAAACCCTAGGCCCAAAAGAGGCTAGTTGAATATCAAAAAAAAAAAAAACAAAATTTAGTTACTAGGCATTTAAAGCAAAATTTATTTTTAAACATAGTTAATAATAATAAAAAATTATTTAATTTAGATAAATTTACTAAATATTCTTATATACTGTTATAAGAACTCTAAGTTTTTAAGAAAGCCAATACACTTTTTATAAGCAGAATAAATTATTTAAGTTTTTTTAAGATGATCTTTTTGGTCTTTTAACTTTTATTAATGACTTTTTTGGTAATGTAATTCTATAAACTACTACAAAAAAAGTATACAATTGGTTATATATATAACTTTTTATATTTAAGAAGTCAGTCTAAAACTTTTTTACTAATTGCTATACCTAACATCACTGCTTGGATGTTTTATTTTAAACTTTCTAAACTTGCATTTATATTAATATTACTAAGTTATATTTAGGTCATTATCTTAATCTTAGAACTATTTTATTCTTAAGGTAAATCTTTCAAAGCCTTTTTGTATTTATTTTTATAACTGATCTAGGTATTGCTATAACAGAACTAACACTTGTAGTCAGAGTTTTATCTTTAACTGCTATGTTTTTGTAGAGTTTATTCAAATCTTAGCATCTACTTTACAGCATATCTCTAGTACTTTAGTATATTTCTGTCTGTTTTTTAGACTTCCAATCCAAATAGCTTGTGTAGAATTAGTGATACAAATAGCTTAGCTTGGCTTGGATATAGCTAATACTAATCAAGCTAAATTAGTCTTTTAGCTTATCAATCAGAGCTAAGCTATTTACAAGCCAATCAATTTTAAGCCAAGTTAAGCTATTATTCTAAGATATAAGCTTTTCTATAATTTTTTAATTTTATACAATTGAATTTAAATAGTAAATTATTTTTTTTGAAAAAATATTACTATTTATTTTATAATATTATATAGTAGAAGACTATTTCTAGACAAAGTTTTAAATGAGTTTATAGCTTTATGATTAGCTTTAAGCTTTGAACTAAGCAGTTTTAAAGCTAATGCTTTATTAAAAGACCTGAAGCTAAGCTATTAATCAGTTTAGTTTAGCTGTTTGGCTTGTAGCTTAGTTTAAGCTGTTTGTATTATTATGTAAAACTATGATTAGTTTATTAGTATATTAGATTGGCTCAATATCTTTTTCCTTTAATTTATTCTAACAGCCTAGTTGGTAATACTTTTGAGACTTCTAACTTAGAGGTTTTTGTTTGTTTAAGTACTTTAATATTAGTATTTATTTTAGTAATTTAGTTTTTACAATAGCATTATTAAAAATAAATACTATCTCTTTACTTAGATCTTTTTAAATAAACTTTTTGTTTTCTAATTTTAATAGATTTATATAACTACAAAGACTTATCTAGAGTTTGTACTACCTAATGCCAGTTTGCATTTCTTTGTATAACCAGTTACACAGATGCCTCATAATCTGCCAGTTATGCTAGTATATTTGCCATTACAAGTATATTAATTCAATTATTAGAAACAGTTGTTGTAATATAAATATTATATAGATAATTATTCAAATTTTTACTGTTAATAAAATTTGAACACTTAACCTAAGCTTGAAGAGTTAACAACTTATTTACTTTACTAAGTTATTTTACTTTTTTTTTTAAAGTCCTTGTTTTTGAGAAGTAATATTTATTCAAGTTTATAGAACATAGATGTCTTCAAAAACTTCCTTATATTGGAGATTACAACTAGTTACATATGCACTTTTGGTGCCTAATTTAAATAGTCTGCTTATACATTATTATACAAGTTCTACACTAGATGCCATATCTGCAAGCCAGCTAGAAACCTTGTTTATTTAAACTTTCTGCATATGCAATCCATTTTATATTATAAAAACATCTTTAGAGCACTGCCTATTCAAGTTTTTAATACTTATTAATACCTTTAAAACTAGTTTATTCTTAACAAAAAACTTACTAGAGCCTTTATGTTTCATATATACTAATTTAGTTTTATGCAAATATGCTATAGTTACTTAATACTTGTAGTCACAGAGATTATCTGTTTAACTACTATATTATATTATTTCTATTCTTGTAAAGTTTGCTAAAACTTTAATATCTTACTTTCAATTTTTACCTCTTATTCTAAACCTATAAGACTTTTCAAACTACCAATTCTGATAGCCTAATATAGTATTCTAAAATCTTTTTCCTTTAGCAATTCTTAGCAGCCTAGTTGGTATATATTTTTTTACACCTATTGTTGTTTGATTTATTATAGCTGTTTTTTCTAAAAAATTTATAAATCTTCTTAAACTATCAATTCAGATGATCTGATATAGTATTTTAAGATTTTTTTCTTTTGGCAATTCTTAGTAGTCTGGTTGGTATATACTGTTCTACATATATTGTTATTTAATTTATTCTAATTATTCTTTTTAAAGCTTTTATTAGTTTAGTAGTATTGTTAAAAGTTCATGCTACCTTTTTATTTAGAATTTTTAAGTAAGTTTCTGTACTTCAGTTTCTTAGTATTATTTACCTGATGGTCTTATAATAGGTTTGTATCAAAGTCTTATATAGCACTAGTTATTTAATATTTTTCTATGTATATATAATATTACACTTTATATAGATGCCTAAGCTTCTAATCAAAATAGTACTTTTAAGATTACAGATTATTTCTTCAATTCAACTAATTGGCAAAATATAGTTACTATAATACATATTAATTTTCAAATTTTATCATAGATGGAATTTAAATCTTAGATCTGCTACTTGAAAGATAACAATTCAATCATTATACCAAGATTATTATTCTTACACTTTTATTATTTAAATTGTTTGAAAAGTATTTTAAACTATATAAATTGTAATTTTGATAAATTATATAATATATTTTATTTTTAGATATATTTATTTCTGTTTAGATCTAAAGATTAAAATAAATAAGTTACATAAGTAATAACTACTTAAGTTTATTTGAAGAGCAGAAAAAAATCTTAATAATTTAGATAATAATATATTAATTAAAGTATATAAAAATACAACACTATATAGTTCAAATAAAATTATAAAATAATATTTATTAATTTATAGCCAGATGCTTAAGATTCCAAAACAAATTAAAGCTTGAAGTTTTAAAAACATATTAATTGAAAATAGACAATAAAACCAAGAATAATACAATCAATTTAGGCTTAATTAACTAATTAATTAATATAAATAATTTAGAAAAAACTTAAAATAATAAGATTTAACAAACAGAATTAAAAAAATAAAAACAAAAAAAATAACAAATAAAATAACAAAATAAAATATTAAAATATTATTAATAATATAGAAGATATTATTATAATAAAAGCCAATATATTAAATTAAAACTATCTATTAATAAACTTTAAAAAATTAATAGTTTAATTTATAAAAGTTGCAAACAAAAAAAGAAGAAGCTAAAAAATTTAGATGCAAATTATATAAAAGCAAGCCAAGATATTAACAAATTTTACAATAAGAAAAAAGAGATTAAAATTCAAAAGAATATTTTTTTTAGTTCTACTAAAGAATAGTTTTTGATTATTATAAAATAAAATATGCAATAAGAATGATTTATTTAAAACAAAAATTCTAATATACAAGATACTAGATAAAATTAAAAAATATAAAATTAATTATATAAAGTTAGTGCTTAAAGATAACAAATATATTAAAGCAGTAAAAGAAAGCTTTTAAAATAAAAATAATTAGATTATAGTAGATTTTAATTTTTTTTTTTTTTTTTTTAAAGAGAGGTCTATCCTCTATCTCTTTATTAATTAATTAATTTATATATATAAAATACATGCAGAAGAAACTAAGCTAGAGGAGATAGAGGTAAGAGCTACTTTACTCTCAACCTATTCTTTGCTAAAATGGTTGATAGACCTCTAGTTTATAATAAGATAACTAAAAGAAGATTGTTTACAAGTGATATAATGATGGATTTTTTTATTTAGTATAACAGGTATAATTGGTTTAGTTTTAGCCAGTATTGAAGGTTGTAGAGGTGATAGAGTTGGTTGCAAGAAATTATGTTGTATCATTCAAGAGAAAAGTCAGAGTTCTTTATTTATTGCAGAAATAATATTATGATGTATAAAAGAAGCATATTTGTATTTGTATTTGTTGTTTTCAAAAGGTGCCAAGGTGTTGCTAACTATTAAACCTAGTGGTATTTGTTTATCAATATAGTTTAAAATGAAAGCAAGAGATGTGTGAATAGTTCTTTTGATAGTAGTTTTGATTTTAAAGTTTTTTAGTACTGAAGAGAAGGGATCAGTTACTAGAGCCAAGAGTTTTTCTCTATATAAAATATATTGTAGAAATAATGACTAGTTGATATTATTTTGTGAAGTGTACCAATAAGAGATTTGCTGTTAGTAAAACCAGATTAGTCTATTTGTAATTTGATATATTTGCTTTATTGTAGTTTTTAGTAAATATGTACAAAGGTTGCCGAGAAGTTTTGGAACAAATCGATTATGTAAAAATTTTGTAGTATAGAGTTTAATTAAAAAATGTTTTTAGTTTTTTAGATTTGAAGTTTTTTGTTCAGAGTTGCTAAGATTGTATGATTATATGTTATTATTTTTAACACTAAGATAAAATAGATAATTGTTGCTTGTCAAGTGCAGAATAGTTGTGCAATTAAATAGATTGTACAAGGTTAATTAAATTGACTTGTGCAGAATTGTTGGTATATATTTTTATATTAGCATAAAGGTTCATTGAGGTTAGTACAAATGTTAGCAAGATTAATAAGGTGTTTAGATAGAAGAGCCAGAGGTTGGTAAAACAACCAAAGTTGGTATAAAAGTGTTAAAATTGATATTTTGCTACTATATAAAAATTATTTTTTATATTTTGTCAGCCACTTGTTATATATAATGTTATATTTTTCTTATTAAAGTTAGTCTCTGTTAGAGTGTTCCAAAGTGGTATCAGAGAATTAGCAAAGGAGCAAAGGGGTCTAGCTAAGGTTAAATATATTTTTTGATTGAAAAGTTGATATATTGCTACTAGTGTTAGAGTTATTGCCTTTTTGAAATTATTTAGATCAATATGAATTTTTTTTTTACAGTCTATTTGAAGGTTGTAGATTGGTTTTGTTGCTTTAAAGTAACAGTATTTAGATGAGTAAGTTCTGTTTTTAAATTTATATTCTTGGCATGCTATTAGTATATTATTAGGATATAGAATGTAGTATTAAGCTTTTAGCTTTTTGTTAAAAAAATTGTGTATTTTTTCAAAAGTTATGTCTTTTGTAATTATCTATTTCTTTTTGCTAAATGTTTAGTTGGTTAAAATTTAAGAATTTAATTACAAAAATGTTAATAATGAATTTGTTGATACAGTTATTAAGTCTTGCATTAAGCAAAACCAATAAAGGCATTGACCTTAAGGTATTTTTTTGATATTGTGTTAAAATTATTCTATATTAAAAGTTCTGTATTGGTCATATTTAAGAATTGTTCAATGCTAGTAATATTGTAATTGTTTAGTTTTTCTTTGAAATATAAAGCTCTGAGATGGTTTAAAAGTATTTAGTTTATAGACATGTCTGAAAATTTTTTCAGATATGGCTAGTTATCAACATCTCATGCAGTTTGCATTTCCAATACATGTAGGGCTATTATCATCTGACATGTTTGTATATTTATTATGTTAGTAGAAATACTAAGAGTTGTGTTAGGATTGAAATGTTTGTAAGTGCTACATCTTGTAGTTGTTGTAATTGCAATTTCAAGAATAAGAAATCAAAATTAGAATAGTTTAGGTTTTTTTGTAGTATTGAAACTAATGCTGAAGTTTGTGCTTAAGCTAAATTTGTTAATGCATAAATATCTGGATTGAATAAAAAGGAATTTGAAACTCCTTGTGTTAATTTTGGCTTATGTTTTACTAGTTGGATACATGCTTTGTTAAGAGAATTTATTTGTAAAGAAGAAAGAAATAAGGAGTATAGCTGATAGATAAAATGTAGAATAATAATGCTATTTATGATATAGATCACTTGTTTTTCTATTATATTAGCAAATTGCAGTTTTTTTAGATTGATCTTAACTTCTGCTATTATTTCTTTTTGTACTAGTATCAGCTTTTTGTTGATCAAGAACCATGCTTTCAAATATTTGAAAGATGTTCTATGATCTATTGCAATTAATTGTTTATCATCAAAAATTATAAAGTTATTCAAATTTGAAGAGTTTGTAACTAAAGTATATTTAGATAGATTGACTTTTATATTAGTGAATTTGTAAAAAGAGGAGGCAGTATGCAGAATGTTTGTAAAAAATGTTTTGTTTGGTGTGATCTATAGTGAATTATCTATATATACTATTATAGAGGTATGTATTTTTTTTATGCTTAGAGGAGAAATTCTACTAATAAATCCTTGATGTTCTTTATATATTCTTGATATCAAAGAGTTATAATATATTTTTCATAAGAGAGAAGAAATTGTCTCTTCTTAGTCCATCCTATCTTCTACTGAATATAGTGCAGTTAAGTCTAAGATAGTAATTATTTTGTTGGTTTAGTGTAAAAGCAAGTATGATAACAGGTTTATGGCTTTGTCTAGAATGTGGATTCTTTTAAGAGCCTTGAATAGAATAGGTATATAAATTGAATCAAAAGCTTTTGACATGTTTTGGAAAAGAATCCAGATTTCTTTATTATTTGTAGTTGTATCTTTAAAAATTTGAATAAGTTGTGAAATTGGTTGTAATGTAGATTGATATGAATAGGCTGCAAAGTTGTAAGATAATAGCACTTGGTTATGAGTTAGAATATTTGTAAATTAGATTGTTATAATTTTTGTAAAAATTTTTCTGGTATGATTAATTAGTGTAATAGAATGAGTAGAATTAAGTTCATAGTTATTAATATTGTTTTTTTGAACTGACTAGATATTTGCTTATAACTACTAATCAGAAATAATTTCTTGTATTATACAACTATTAAATATGTTTAGAAGAAAGAAGAGTACTAATAAGAGTAGATGTTGAAAAACTTTATTTGTGATTCCTAAAAGTTCAGTTGCCTTCTCTTTGGGTGCTGCTTTTATCATTTGTTCTAATTCTGTTATTGTAATAGAAAATAGAAGATTGTTGTATATATTGTTTTGAATATTGTTAAGTAGAAGGTAGGTTGGTTCTCATTCCTTTCAATTATTTTTATTAGAAAGATTGCTTCTGGTTCATTCTTTAAAATGTTAATGTGTTGCTTCTTTAATTTTATTTTTTTCTATAATTATTTCATCTGATAAAATAATTTTTTTAAACCTAATTAGTTCTGTTCTTCTTTTTAGTATGCTATCTAACATATGGCTAGTATTATCTTTAAAATCTGAGTATTTACAGTTTGTATAGAATTTAATTCATTCACTTTGCTCTTGTTTTTTTTGAAGTTGCATGTCTATCAGATTCTATGTTTGTAGTATTTAATTTGTGCTGTTAAGTCCAAAAGTAAAAAGCTTAGTTGTGTTTGTATTATTAGAGAGATATTGATTTCTGCTAATTTAGCTGCTTTTGACAAGTGATAGTTAGCTTCTGTTAGGTTATTTGATAGATTATTACCAAGATACTATAAATATTTGTTAATATATTTTAAAACAAAATGCAGTTTAGTAGCTTTTAGTAAAAGTGTGAAGAAGGGCTTTGGTGTTGTAAAGGAATATAGAATATAATTGTTTATTGTTTCTTTAGTTTTTGCTAACCAAAAATTTTAAGTCTTATTTATCTCATCTTTGTTTATATTAAGTAAAGAGGTAGCTTGCATATTGAAGATATTATCTAACACATTTCCAAAATTGCCTTAGTCTTTCAGTATTATCTTGTCAAATAAATAAATTTTTTTTTTTGTTTCTGGGATTTTTTTGTGATGAAAAGTTAGTGTGCCAAGTTGTATGCAAAATGCAATAATCACTATAAGAGATATATGAAGCATTTGCTAATAATAGAGGTTCAAATACTAGTGATATATCTAAAAAGATTCAAAAGTCATCAATTTGGCTAGCATTGTTAGGGCCTTGCCAGATAGGTGCTTGAATATTGTGAAAAATTAGAAGGCTAGTTAAATTAGCAGTATTTAGTTTAGTAAATAGTAAAAGATGTTTGTTCCTATATTAGTTAGCATTAAAGTCTTCTAGTATAATTAAATGCCAGTTTCTGGCTTTAGCTTCTGTAGTTTAGGTAAGCAGTTGGGATTAAGTATGCTTTAAAAGAAAGGTATAATTTGAGAAAAGGTAAGTTGAGATAATGTGGAATTTGTTGTTATTAGAAAAAAAGAAGTCTATGCAAATTGTAGTATCTGGTAAAGTATTAATTTTGTAAATGTATAGTTGTAGTTGATTACAAATCATTAAAGCTGTTACTAGGCTAGTTTCACATTAACTTAATTTGTAGGATATAAAATTTAAAGTATATATCTTGTATAGTGAATTGGTTAGTGATTTTGTTGTTAATTATTTTAGTTTGGTTTCTGTAAGAGAAACTATATGCAAATTTAATGTTGCACAGTATTTGATTCATGTTTGCATTTTTAAGATATTATTGACACCTCTAATATTATAAATAGTTATATTAATTTTTTGTTTATATTAAGTTCAGATAAGTTTAATTCTTTTTTAACTGATTACAAATTAATTATTGTGTTGTTGTCATTAATAGTTGGTGTGTCTGGATTATTAGTTAATATTATCATTGTTGGCATTTAGGTAAGAATATCTTTCAGCTTGGTTCTGAAAAAGGTGGTAGTGCTAATATGTTATCAGGAATGTTGTTAATTATAAAATGTTGATGTAGCAAATTAAGTGTGTCTTGGCTTTGGTCTGTTTTATAATAAGAATAGGTGTTGTTGTGATATCAATATTCTTTATATTTAAATATTCTTTGATTTCAGTTAGTGAGTTTGAAATTACTAGTTTAAATAAAGACTTGGCTTTGTTTAGATTTGTGTTATGCATATTGGCATCTTTGATATTTGTAGGTATTTCAATCTAAAAATCTAGAATGTGATAGAAGAGATATTTTTGTCTAAGTTGTTAAGCTAGATCTACTAATACTTTAGTTAAAGTTATTGGTATTATGATGCTAAAATCTTTAAGGAGTTCTGAGTTTTTTGGTAAATCTAACTTGTCAGTAGGGTTTGCTATTATTATGTCAAATAGCAGTGAAAGTAAAAATTTGTAAATAGATATAATTTGGTCAATAAAGCATTTTGCTATCTGGTTGTCTGTAATAGGATAAGTAAAAGTGTCAGGTGTTTTAATTTTCTTAAGATTCTTAGATAATAATGGTTTGACTTTAAAGTAGTTATTTGAAAGGCTTCTAAGGAAGAATTCTTCTCTGAGTTGTTCTATAATTTGTGTAAGATTGGTATCTGGATCTTGTAGATCAATTAGAAAATGAAGTTTATATTTGTTGCTTAGATCCTAGTATGCCAATAGTAGTAGTTTTTTTGGTAGTAGTAAGTTGAAGAAACTGAAAGATATACTATTACATGTATAGAGTCTTGTAGTTTCTTTTTAAAGTATGCCAAATTATTTAATTAGCTATGTTCTGTAATAGTAAAGAGGTTTCTTATTTCTGAATGTAATTTCATGTATGCTTTTTGAAATTGGGTCTAAAGTTGCAAAGTATTTTTTTGGCAATTAGTCAAAGTTGTAAATTCTATGTAATCTAGCTATGATAGCCTTTTTTTTTTATAGAAAGTTTAAAAGAAAGTATTTGTAAGTTTTCTTGTAATATTTCACTTAGATCTGCTAAAAGAATGGCTAGTTGTAAGAAGAAAACATTTTGTACTGCTTCTTATATTTCTTTAAATTTAATTAGAGTTTTATCTTTAATAAAGCCTTTGTAATATTTAATTAAGTAACATATGGTTTTGGTTATATTTGTTGTAAAGTTGGTATTAGTGAAGTAATTGATTATAATTTTTTGTCTAAGCTTGATGTGTATAGTATCTCTAATTGCTCTTGTTGTAATTGTGATTTTATATTATGTTTTATAATTTTCAATTGCTTCTCTAAACAGGTCTTTATATATGGTTTGGTGATGTGATATGGATCATTTATCTCTTGTAAAGGTAAGAAAGAAGACATGGTTCTGGTGTTTGAATTTTGCCCCAATTGCAGAATAAAAAAAGAAGTTAGTTGGTTTGGTTTGCAACTTATATACTATGAAGTTAAAAATTCTTTTTTTTGTTTTAAGTGCAGTAATAATTTTATCTTATTCACAAGCATTTTTGTCAAAGAGTTGAGTGATTCTATTTTGTAGTCTGTTGTATATACTAACTATTTATTCTTAAGTATAGTCTATCTTCATCTCAGTTTGCATTTTGTTAGATATAAAAATATTTTTTTTGGTTATTTAACTGTTAGTAAGTGGTTTGTATTCTTCTGAATTGCTGTCTATGGTTGCAACAGATTCTGTATCTATATAGTTATTATCTATATTTGTATATTCTTTGTTATCTAAAATGCTGTGTTAGTTGTCTGTTTGGTCTAGACTATTATTAGTGTTGAGGTTTTCTAAAATAAGTTTTATTAGAGACATGAGATTAGTTAATTCTGTTGGTATGTTATTAAAACCAGTTTGTGCAGGTTTGTTATTATAGTTGTTTGCATGTGATGATGTCATAATTGAATTTGACAGGGGTGGGCTAGATTGCCTATTTTTTGTATTGCTTTAAGGTTTTGAAAGAAGAGTTCATTGTTTTTTCACTAGTGTATCTGAATAGGTGAAGTCTTTTTTGGTACTGGTTTTGCCTTTCAAGGAGCTGTTGTTGCATAGACTTGTAGTTTGTTTTTCTATCTGTAATTTTAGTATAGTCTTAAAAAAAATATAAATGAAAGGCCTATAGGCCTATATTGATTTTTTTTGTTTGTTGAAGTGCTATTGGTTCTGCTTTGTTTTCTTTTAATCTTGTCTAAGTCTTCTGGTTTATCTTGTCTGTTAACTGTGAGCTCAAGGCCAGAGGCAGCTATTAGTTACTAAAAATTTAATTACTTTGTAAATTTTTATGTATATATTTTGCTAATTATTTGTTTACTTAGCATTTTGTAATCTACAGAAGAGAGTTTATCTTCATTACATTGTGTTGTTTTTTATAAATGTCTAGAGCCTTTGTAAATAAATTATTAAATTCTGTTTGATGCTATAGTTTAATTGCAATAATTCATGTAAAGCTTTTAAAAAATGCTGTATCTCTATAGAACAATTTTGCTATGATTACTTTTGAAATATAATTTGTAGTTGGTTTCATAAAAAGTTTGTATCTAATTAGTTTTTTGATGTTATCATAGAAGGTTAGTATATCTTTGATTTTTGATCAAGTTTAGATTGTTATATTAAAAAGCTCTAGTCTATCTTGTCTAATTTCTGACTGTGCATGCTTACATTATTCTTTTTTTTTGTTATTGTTGAAGCTGTTTAAAGCTTTTTTGTTTCTTTTTAGAAGGCTTTTAGTAATTGCTTAGCTATATAATATCTTTGTTTGTATTTGTTTCTCTAATATTATGTCTGTTAAATGTATTTTTTCTTTTTCATTATCTATGTTTGTTGTATCTTGGTCTATTTTCATATCTGGTGTTTTGTTTGTTTGCATTATCATCTGCATATGTACTATGTTTAAGGGCTAGTTTTAACTAAATTAGTTTGTTTATATATACATTTGGTTCTTATATAGAAAGAATTATATTAGTTGTAATAAGAACTTAAATCAGGTTTTGGCTATTTTGTAAACCTATAGAAATATTTTTTTCTATTAGTTAATGTAAGTCTGGAATTAGATTTGGTATTGTTTTCATTTCTACTAATGATGTCATGTCTTGAGAATTTAGAGTTGAGTTAGAATTTTCTTTTTTCTTAGAATTTTCTACTATTGTGTTTTTTTTAGTATTTGTTTAGACTGAAATAATAATATTGTAGTTAGTTTTTCATTTTCTTCTTTATTTTGTTTATCTATTGTATCACTGTTATCAGTATATATATAAGCAAATCATGTTTTTTTCCTTTGAGTTTCAGCCAAATATATTTTGTTGTTGTTCTTTTTATTGCTATTTTTATTTACTTTAGTTGCTAACATAGTTGGCAACAAGGTTGTAAAAAGGACAAAAATGCAAAAGGCAGTTTCTTTGCTTTGTTTAATCTTTAGTAGCTTTGTCTGTTGTTATTATTGCAAGTTATTTTTAATTATTTAGTTATAATATTCTAAGTGTACCTAGTTGCAATTTGGTATTTGTTTACTATATAACAATGATTTTTTTAAATAAATTTTTTAAAATTTTAAATAATAATTTTAATAATAACTTTTTTTTTTTAAAGAAAAGTTTATTCTTTATTTTTATTTTTTTTTTGTTAAGGTAACCTCTTTGGTCTTTTGACTTTTATTAATCACTTATTAGTATTGTAGTTCAATGAACTACTATAGAAGAGCATACAATTGGCTACATATATAACTTTTCTATATTACCTATTTAAGATGTCTGCTCAAAGATTTCTTACCAATTGCTATATCTAACACCTTTGCTTAAATGTTTTAATTTAAACTCTCTGAACCTGTAATCTGTATTAACTTACTGGGTCATACTCAGATGCCTAGATTATCATCTCAACCTTAGAACTAATTTATCCTTAAGATAAACCTTTCAGAGCCTTTTGTACTCATTTTTATAGCTGACCTAGATATCGCTATGGCAAAACC
The DNA here is from genome assembly GCA_910591915.1 of Cetraspora pellucida. NCBI lineage: Eukaryota > Fungi > Glomeromycota > Glomeromycetes > Diversisporales > Gigasporaceae > Cetraspora > Cetraspora pellucida. The sequence continues at coordinate 12,764 of CAJVQA010002049.1, forward strand.
AATACTTGCAGTCAGGGCTTAATTATTAAACTGATGTGCTTTTGTAGAGTTTACTTAGATCCTAGCATTTATTTTACAGCATAATTCCAGTACTTTAGTATACTCCTGCCTTTTTCTCTGTCTTTTTATCAAACTTTCAATTCAGATAGCTCATATAGAACTACGACCAGTCTATTGGTATTTCAGATTGGCCCAATATCTTTTTTCTTCAATTTGTTCTGACAGCCTAGTTGGTGGTACCTCTGAGACTTCCAATCTGAAGGTTCTTGCTTGTCTGACTACTACAACCAGATACTAGACCTTGATATCTGTTTTGCTATACTAGTCTTTACAGTTAGGCCATCAAAGATTTAGCTATTTCTCTATTTAGATCTTTCTAAATAGACTTCTTGTTATCCAATTCTAACAGATTTATATAGCTACAAAGACTTATCTAATGTTTGCACTGCCTGATTTGTCAGTTTGCATTCTTTTGTGTAACTTCAACATTGCACAAATGCACCATGATCTGCCAGTCATGCTGGTGCGATTGTCATTACAGATATTCTAACCTAATTATTAATAACAGTTGCTGTAATATGAATATTACATAGGTGATTATCCAAATTTTTGTTGTTGATAGAATTTAAACACCCAACCTACCATTTGGAGGATTGACAACCTGACCACTTCACTAGGTTATTACACCCTTGTCTATTCTCTATTTCTTTTATTAATTAGTTAATTATATATATACAGTTAGACCTCATTATAGTTACTCTTAATATAGTTACAACTTTGATATAATTACTCTGTTTTTTGTTCTTAGCTTATATAAAACATATAAATTTTAACTTTCATATAGTCACAACTTTTTATAATCACTAATTTTTTGTTTTTTGACCTAGTGATCATATCAAGATCTGACTGTATATAAGATATATAAAGAAAAAACTATACTAAGAAAGATGAAGATAAGAGCTACTTTACTTTTGATTTATTTTTTGCTAGAATGGTCAGTAAACCCTTTAGTCTTTGATAAGCTAATGAAAAGAAGATTGTCTATATATAATATAAAGTTGTATCTTTTTATTTAGTAATAAACATAAGACTAATATAATCTTAACTAATATTAGTAGTTGTACTGGAAGTAAAATTGGAACAGCAGGTTTATATTATATTGCTCTAAAAGTAAGTCAGTTTTTTTTATATATTACAGAAATAATATTGTAATAAATAAAAGAAGCATATTTGTGTTTATGTTTGTTGTTTTCAAATAATGCTAGTATATTATTAGTTATTATTTCTAATGATATTTGTTTGCTAATATAGTTGTAAGTAAAGGTTTAAATAAATTTTTTATATTATAGCAGCATATTTCTAACTTGTTGCAGTTTTGAGCAAGATATATTTTATTAGTATTATAAGGTTTAGATTGTTTTAAAGACATGTCAAAAGATGTATAATAGTTTCTAATACATTATAACATTTTGAGCAGAGATAGTTTGAATGTGTTGTAACATTTCTTTAATAGAAAAGATGATGAATAAGTAGCTTTTCAGATATTAATTTGATTTTAAAGTTTTTTAATGCTAAAGAAGTAAGATCAGTTATTAAAGCCAGAAATTTTTCTCTGTATAATATATATTGTAAAATTAGTGACCAATTAATATTATTTTGTGAAGTATACTATAATAAGATTTATTGTTGGTTAAACTATATCAGACAGTTTGTAATTTGATATATTTGTTTTAGTATGATTTTTATTAGATAGGTGCAAGAAGTTTTGTAACAAAATAATTATATAAAAATTTTTGAGATATAGAGTCTAGTAGAAAGATAATATTTGGAGTTTTTTGAATTAAAGATTTTTGTAAAAGATTATTATAAGTGTATAATTATATGTCTTAGCTTTTAGTATTAAAAAAAAAAAAATATGTTGTTGTTTTTTAATATTAAATAGTTATGTAGTTGAATAGAATATGTAAAGTTAATGAGATTGACAAAAGAGAAGTTATTAGTATATATTTTTATTAAAGTATAAGAGCTTAATAAGATGAGTATAAATAAAGTTTAGTATAATTATTAGTATATTTAGATAAGATGATCAAAAGTTGTTAAACATTCAAAGATTAGATAAGAGTGTTAAAAGTAATATTTTGCTACTATTCAAAAGTTATTCTTAATATTTTGTTGTTTACTTGTTATATAAAGTGTTGTGAATTTTGTATTAAAATTGGCCTTTACTAGGTTATTTCAGAGTAGTATTAGTGGATTTATAAAGAAATATAAAGAGTAAGCTAAAGTCAAATATGTTATTTAGTTATGAATTTTTAATGTTGCTAATAAGATTAGTATTAAAGCTTTTTTAAAATTTTCTAAATTGATATGAATTCTTTTTTTGCAGTCTATTTGGAGGTTGTAAATAAGTTTTGTTACATTGAAGTAGCAATATTTAGTATAATACAATATATTGTTTAAGTTGCATTCTTTACAGGCTACTAGTATATTGTTAGATAATAATATATAATATTAAGTTTTGAGATTCTTGTTAAAAGGATTGTAAATTCTTTTGAAAGTTAAATTGTTTGTAATTATCTAGTCTTTTTTAATAGAAGTTCAACTTGCCAAGGTATATAAATTGCAATGTAAAAATATTGAAAATAGGTTTATAAATGTAGCTATTAAGTTTTGTATTATATAAAACTAATAGGAGTACTGGCCTCTTGGTATTTTTTTGATGTTATAATAAAATTAGTTTCATATTAAGAGTTTTATATTAGTGATATTTAAAAATTGCTTAATGCAATAAATATTGTATTTGCTTAATTTTTCCTTAAGGTAAGAGACTCTTAGATGCTGCATTAGTATTTAGTTTATAGAAATATTTATAAATTTTTTTAAATAGAGGCAGTTATTACTATTACTTAAAGTTTGCATATCTAGTATATGTAATATTAGTACTATTTGGCTAGTTTGTATATTTGTTTAAGTTATTGAAAAAATTAAAGATTGTATTAAAATAGAAGTATTAGTAAATGCAGCATCTTGTAGTTATTTTAAATATAGTTTCAGATAAAAAAAGTTAAAATTAGAATAGTTTAGGTTTTTTTGTAGTGTTAAGACTAGTGTTAAAAGTTGTACTTGAGCTATAAAAGGAGTTGAAAATTCCTTATATTAGTTTTGTCTTATGTTTAACTAGTTAAGTATAAAAAAGTTTGTTTGAACTAAGATAAAAAATAAAGAATAGAATTAATAAAAAAGTTGTAAAATAATAACACTATTTATAATATAAATTGCTTGTTTTTCTGTTATATTAGCAAATTGTAGCTTTTTTAAATTAATTGTAACTTTAGTTATTATTATTTTTTGTATTAATGTTAGTTTCTTATTAATTAAGAACTATGCTTCTAAGTATTAAATAGTTTTCTATTATTAATTCCTATTAGTTGCTCTTTATTAAAAAATATGAAATTATCTAAATCTGCTAAGTTTATAACTAATACAGATTTTGAGAGATTGATTTTTATATTAGCAAATTTGTAAAAGAAGAAGGCAGTATTTAGAATATTTGTAAGAGAGATTTTGTTAGATGCAATACAATATAAATCATCTATGTAAGCTATTATTGAAGTATATATCTTTTTTAAATATAAATCAAAAATTTTGCTAGAAAATACTAAGTGTTCTTTGTATATTCTTGAGATTAGTGAATTATAATATATTTTTCAAAGAAAAAATAAGAAGGTCTTTTCTTAATTAATGTTATCTTTAACTAGATAAGATGCAATTAAACTTAGACTAGTAATTACTCTGTTGGTTTAGTATAAAAGCAAATATAATATCAAGTTTATTGATTGTCTAGTGTATAAATTCTTTTAAGTATCTTGCATAAGATAAGTATATGAATTGAGTTAAAAGCTTTTAACATATTATTCAGACTTCTTTTTTATTTGTAATTACATCTTTTAAGATTTGAGTAAGTTGGAAAATTGGTTGTAATGTAGATTGACTGCAAACTTATATAAAGAAAGTACTTGGTTTCAAACTAGAATGTTTGTTAGTTTGACTGTTAGAATCTTTGTAAAAATCTTTCTAGTATAGTTAATTAATGTTATCAAAAATGTAGAGTTAAGTTTATAGTTGTAATATTGTTTTTTTAAAATTAGCCAAATGTTAGCTTGTAGCTATTAATTAGAAATATATTCTTGTATTAAGCATTTGTTAAATATTTTTAATAGTAATAAAAGGATTGGTAATGATAAGTATTAGAGAACTTTATTTGCAATTCCTAGTAGTTTTGTTGTCTTTTTTTTAAGAGCTTCTTTTATAGTTTGTTCAAGTTTAGATAAAGTAATCAGAAACATAAAGTTGGCATAAATATTGCTCTTTATTTTACTAAATAAATTGTATATTGATTCTTATTTCTTTTAAATAGTATTATTAGATATATTTTCTTTGGTTCAGTTTCTAAAGCATAAGTATGTGGCTTTTTTGATTTTATTTCTGTTAGTGATTATTTTATTAGATAATATAATTTTTTCAAAGTTTATTAGTTCTGCTCTTCTTTTAAGAATGCTATTTAGCATATAACTAGTATTATCTTTAAAGTCTGAGTATCTTTAGCTTGTATAAAACTTGATTCTTTCACTTTGTTCTTGCTTTTTTTCAAAATTTTGTGCTTGCTATATTGTGTACTTATGCTGCTTTATTTGTGTTATGAAATCAGATAGGGAAAGATTTAACAATACTTGTATAATTAGTAAGATATCTATATCTGCAAGAATAGCTGTCTTTAATAGATAGTAGTTTGCTTTAATGAAGTTATTTAGAAGGTTATTTGAGAAATAGTATAGACATTGTTGATATTTTTCAAAGCAGAATGCAATTTGGTTGCTTTTAGTAAAAGTACAAAGAATACAAAGAAAGGTTTAAAAGTAGTAAAGATATAAGAGATATGTTTATTTTATTTTTTTAGTTTTTGCTACTCAGAAGTTCTATATTTTGTTTATATTATTTTTGTTTATATTTAATATTAGAATATTTTGTATGTTGAAACAAATATTAAATAAATCTTCAAAATTTTTTCAATTCTTTAATGTCATTTCTTTTTGTTTTTAGAGTTTTTTTGCAATGAAAAGTTTGTATACCAAGTTGTATATAGAATGCAATAATCACTGTCTGTAATATAAAAAGTGTCAATTAAAGATAAAGGTTTAAATGCTAGTAGTATGTCTAAAAAAATCCAAAAATCATTGATTTAGTTAATAGAAGTTGGGCTATACTATGTTGATGTTTGGATATTATAAAAAACTAAAAGCTTGTTAGATTGTTAGCATTTAGATTTGTGAATATTGAAAGGTATTTGCCTTTGAGTTGATTAGTATTGAAGTTATTTAATATAATTAGATACTAATTTTTAGTTCTAGCTTCTGTAATCCAGATAAGTAATTGAGATTGGGTATTTTTTAAAAGAGACAAATGATTTAAAAAAAAGTAAATTGAAATGATATAAGATTTGTTATTGTTAGAAAAAAAAATTTAAACATATAGCTGTTTTTTGAAAGATGTTAATTTTGTGAATATATAGTTGCAATTGATTACAAACTATTAAGACAGTTTTCAAACTGGCTTCACATTGGTTTGGTTTGTATAGTACAAAATTTGAGGTATAGATTTTATATAAAAAGTTAGTTAGTAACTTTATTATCAAGTCTTTTAGCTTGATTTCAGTAAAGATATTATATATTGATACAGGCCAATAGGTTAGGAATGGCACTATAGAGACAAGAAGAAATGCAACAAATTGTCACTTCGAATTTATCGATGTTATGTAACATTGCTCAAGGCAGGTAAGGCAGATTTGATTTGGCACTGATCTAGGATGGCCTTGAGAATGTTACTAGAGGAGTTTAAAGAAGTGTATTGGTTTTATTTAATTTAATTGTTTATTTAAATTTAACAACTAAACTTTATTAATTATAAACTTTATTTATTTTATAAGATGGGTTACAAGTTAGAAGGTGATTTGGTTTTTACAAGATGGTTCTGTATATTCTATATTAAGAAGACAGATGATTTCTACTTAAGGGCAGAACTCTAACCATTTTATAGAACATTTTTTTAGGAAAAAGGAGAAACTTGGGATATGGCTTTGACACCCTTTTCTTATTGTCATAGATCATTTTTCTCTTTTTTACTAACACTCTTTTCTTTTTTCTACAATTCATCCATCATTACTTTAGCATTTTTCATAACACTCCCACAACAGCATACAACCTAACATATAATGCTGCATTGACATAGCTACAAACTTTATCTGTCAAGGTAATATTAACTTAACAGTTGGATTTCAAATCTAGTAGGTGGCTTTTTCTTTAATAGATTAGTGCTATCACTTAATAGAGAGCTTGATTTGTCTTGGGTTGCAGATATTATGGTACAACAGTTTTTATAGTGCAGATCATAGGTCATTATATAACATTTTTTTAAGGTTCTAGGATCAAATCTATCCATAACAATATAAATTTAATTTAGTATAGCATTTGATTCAGATTTGCATATTTAGTATATCATTAATGCCTTTAATATTGTAAGTAGTAATGTTAATTTTTTTATTTAAATAAATTTATATAGGTTTAGTTTGTTTATATTTTCTACTAATTGTAAAATGTTTGTATTAAGATATATATTTATAAGTCTTTTGTCATAGAGATTTTTTCTATTGCAGATGTTGTGTTTTTAGTATTGTGTTGATTATTTCTTTGTTTTCAAAGATATTAAAGGATAATTCAGATAAGTCTATAAGGTCAAATATATTCTGATACTATGTAATAGAAAAAATGTTATTGAAAGTTTTTAAAATCAAAAGAATATTATAGTGTTTTTTAATAAGAATATTTATATTATTATTATTTTTTAATTAATGCAAGTTGTAGTTTTTCAATTTTTGAGAGTAGTTTATTTGAAGTGTTACCAGGTTCTGGTTGTTTTTTTGAATATTTATTCAAGATTAGAGTATAATATAGAAGTAGTAATATTTGTATAATGCTTTGACTGCAATGCTTGACTTTTTGGAAGTTGAGATTAATATAGTTAAGTTTACTGTTGTAACTAGTCTGACATCTTCTAATAAGTCTAAAAGATTTGTGTAATTGAAGTCACAATATGTTTTTAGTAATGGTATTAGAATGCTATATATGAATAGAATTTTTTTAATAAATAAGTTAACTTCTTTTGCAGTTTGTAAAAGAAATATAAAGTCTAATATTCTTAAATCTAAGAGTTTTAAATAACTATCTATGTAATTATTTGATAGAATTGTGAATGAGTAATCTATTTGCAGAATTTAAATATGTTCTTTAAAATCTTCTTAGTTTTTAAATAGAAAAAAAATTTTTTTAATTTAAAAGTTAAATTTTGTAAAGTAAAAGATAATAAGTTTTTTGATGCTAATAGCTCAAAATAGCTAGATAGAATTTGTTAAAAAATATAGAATTTTTACAAAGTTTCTTTGTATTAAGCTAGGTTTTACAAGTATGCTTTACTTATAATAAAAAAGATGTTATATACTTTATTATTTAGAAATTTATATGAATACAGTAAGGGTTTGTAGTTATCTGAAATGTATGTTTTAGATATATTATCAAATAAAAATATTAAACATAAGTCTTGGTTATAGGTATAATAATTTGATAATTTGAAATAAATAAACCAAAAGAAATAACTTTTTTTAAATAATTAGAAATTAAAATAGATTCTAAAGATAATAATATTAATGTCTTATTAATAAAAATTAATATTATTTTACTAGTTGTTTTAAAGTTTAGTTGCTATATAATTTTTGCAAATTCTGTTAAGTAGAAGATATATCTTATGATCTTCTAGGTATTTATTAAATTAAAGTCTAGATTAGTTAAATAATTTGTTGTTAGTTTAATTCATAGTAGTTCAAAAATTTGATCTTAATTTTTTTTATTAGTTACTAGTACATTGTATTGTTTTTTGTAGATGTTTAGAGCCTTAGTAAACAAATTATTAAATTCTGTTTAATGTTATAGTCTGATTGTAATAATTCATATAAAGCTTCTAAAAAATGCTATATCTCTATAAAACAATTTTGCAGCTATTGCTTTTAAAATATAATTAGTAGCAGGTTTAGTAAGAAGTTTATATCTAATTAGCTTTTTAATGTTCTTATATAAGGTTAGTGCATCTTTGATTCTTAAATAAGTCTATATTGTTATATCAAAAATTTTTAATCTATCTTGTTTACTTTCTTTTAAGGTTGACTGTGCATGCTTATATTATTTTTTTTTTATTACTATTAAAGTTGTTTGAAGTTTTTTTGTTTTGTTTAAAAAAGCTTTTGGTAACTGCTTAGCTATAAATATCTTTTTTTGTGTTTGTTCTTCTAATATTGTAACTGTTGAATATGTTTTTTTTTTTTATTATTCATAATTGTTGTGTCTTGATCTACTTCTATATCTGGTATTTATTTGTTTATGTTATTTTCTACAAGTGTACTAGGTCTAGAGATTGGTTTTGACTAGATTGGTTTGTTTATATTTTTATTTTATTCTTGTATAGAAAGTATTATGTTGGGCTCTGGCTAATTTATAAATTTATAAAAATATTTTTTTCTATTGGCTAATGTAGATTTAAAATTGAATTCATTATTATTTTATTTTGACTAGTGATATTATATTTTTAGAATTCAGAGGTAAGCTTAAATTTTTTTATTTCTTAAAAATTTCTTTTGTTATATTTTTTTAATATTTGTTTGAACAGGAATAGTAGTGTTGTAATTAGTTTTATATATATATATTTTACTTTGTATACTATTATATTATTATTGATAATATATATATAAATAGGTTATATTTTTTCTTTTAAGTTTTAGCTATGTATATTTTGCCATTTTTTTTTTATTGCTATTATTGTTTATTTTAGTTGCCAATATAGTTGGCAACAGAGCTATAAAGAAAACTAAAATGCAATAAGCTGTCTTTCTAATCATTAATAGTTTTGTTTCTTATTATTGTTGCAAGTTATTTTTAATTATTTAATTATAGTATTCTAATTATTCTTAGTTGTAATTTATTATTTTTATATATTATAAAAAAATGATTTACAAAAAAAAGTTTTTTAATAAATGATAACAAAAATAACTTAATAATAACTTAATTAAATTTAATAAAAAATTTTTAAATTAATTTTATTAACATAAAATTATTTAAAAATTTTTATTAAATTTGATCAAATGTTTGTTAAGTTATTAGTATTTAAAGTTTTAAAAAAATTTAATAAAAATAATTTACTTAATTTCTATTAACTTATATAATAATCAACTAATTAGAATATTATTATTAAAATTTTTTTTTTAAGCAATTGTTTTTTTTAATATTAAAATAAGTATATGTAATCTAAGAGCTTATTAATAGTATTTGGCTTGTAGCTGTTGTATATAACAACTACAAAAATAATTATAAAAAAAATATACAATTAGCTACTTATATACTTTAGTTATTATTTAATTTAAATAGTTTATTTGAAGATTTTATACTAGCTATTATATCTAGAACCTGTTTGTGAGTTTTCTACTTAAACATTTTAGTTCTTATATTGTTAAATTTGAACACCTAATCTACTACTTGGGAATTGATAACTTATCTCCTTCACTAAGTTATCATATCTAATATTAGATAAGTTCAAACAAACAAAATACAAAAGTAATTAGAAGAATATATAATATTAAGTTTAGAAAAATAATCAATATTAACAATTACAGAAATAATAGTAATATGGGCAGCAATTTTAATAATAACAAAAAAAAGTAAATAAAAATATATACAGATAGTAATATTGTAATAAAAAATATTAGTAAAGATTTAAAACAAATAGGTAAAAAAAAATCCTCAATAAGAAAATTGTAATATAAATAATAAAGATTATAGACTTTATTAAAACAAAGATATATATATAAAGTTGGTTAAAGTAAAATTATAATAGAAATAGATATAATAATAAAGCTAATAGTTTGTAAGACTTCTAGAGTTAGTAGCATAGTAGTTATGCTCTGAGGTCACAAATCACAAGGTTGTTAGCTCAAATCCTGATGATAACAATTGTAAAGATGTATTATTAAAATAAGAAACTGCAATACTGCAGAACTAAGGACCTAGAATGTCCAAAGAATAGACTTATTTCTAAAAATGACAAGTAATCTGCAGTTAAAAAGCCGCATAATAACAAGCACAAGTTGGAGCCTGATTTGAAATAACTAAAGTCATGAGACATAATGTGAGGCCAAAGTTTGACAATGAGAGATACTATAATAAAATTTACTAAAAACTATCAAGCTGTAGCAAATTTTAAAGTGATGAAGGTCGAGTGGAAGATCTTTTATTTA
>CAJVQA010002050.1:0-23149 GCA_910591915.1 Cetraspora pellucida
ATGCCCCATGACCTGCCAGTCATGCTGGTGCGACCGCCATTACAGGTATCCTAATCCAATCGTTAGTAACAGTTGCCATAATACGAATATTACATAGGTGATTATCCAAATTTTCGCCATCAATGAGATTTGAACACCCAACCTACCACTTGGGGGGTTGACAACCTGACTACTTCACTAGGTTGCCACACCTTATATAAATTTTGTGTGTTTACTATTTGGTCTAATCTATTAGTCATTAATGCATATAAAAGAATATAAAATAGTAGTAGTAATTATTGTGTTAGTTTGGATAGTAGCACCATGTTGGCTTATAGTAATACAGACAGAAAAAGAAGAATTAGATTTAACACCTATAATGAAAATTATTCAGATAGGTTTGTCTGATTACAAAGAACTCTGTAACAACAAATATTAGAAATTAAGAGTGATTCAGATAGACTAATTGAGTTATTGTTAGTGCATATAGATAGTTTGGCAAAAAATGCAATTAGCAAAGCATACAGAAAGAAACTAAACAAAACATAGAATTTGTTTATAAATTTTACAAAACAAATCAGTTAGATTTTGTCCAACAACAGATATGATAGTAGCAGATTTTTTAGCTTAGTTAAAAATAGTGAGACAGAGTAGGCAGATGCAAAATTGTTTAGCCATAATTGTTAAAGTTTATAAGTTAAAGGAATTATATAATTTATTGAAAAGTAGCTCTATATTAATAATAGTAAATAGTATTAAGAGAGTTATAGCAAGAGATGTAGAGGCTAAGTAGTCTAAAGATTCTTTGTCTATTAATGTTATAAAGCAGTACTTGAACTTTTTTTCAGAAGGTATCAGCTTCGAAATGTAGACTAAATTTGGCTTTAATAGCATTAGATTTAAGAATAATAAAGTAGCTAGAAGAACTTTGTAATTTGAGAAAAAAGAATATAGAAATAAGAAATAGGTTTTTGTAGATAAGAATAAACAAGTTGAAGACAAACTAATTTACTAAAGCAAAATTTGTACTAATTGAAGTGTCTAGTAGTAAGTATTGTCTAGTCAAGAGGTTAAAGAAATATTTAATAATAATACCTGATACAATAAATTATGCTTTTTTCTTTTTGTTTAAGTTAAAGAATAAGATAATAGTGTTAGCTGTTACTGTAGTGGTTAAATGTTTTACAGAATATGCAATCTTAAAAGAAAAATTTATAATGCACAGTTTAAAGATTATAGGTGCTATCGCAATTATGAAAAAAGAGATATTACTTAAACAAATCCAGATAATTGGTGGCTAGGTTTTAGATATTACACAATTATATATAAGGTTAGTTTGAATTGGCTAAGTTGAAGGCATTGACTTTAATAAGATTTTAGTAGTAAAGATACTTCTGTCATGCTGTTGAAAGTTTTTTTATTGTTTTGTTTTCTTTTTGTTTTGTTTCTTTTTGTTATTTAGTTTATTTATTTGATGTCTAAACAATTAGGCAATTATTAAAAATAGTTATTTGTCTTTTATAATGCTATGAAAAACTTATTTAATACTTTTTATTATACTAACTATACAAAAAATAAGAGACAAAACAAATTAGCTACTCAATATGTAAGTATTAAAACAGCTTTTGTCTTGAATTATATGTTATCCAATTGAATATGTAATAGGCCCTCTTATTAATACATGTCTAATTAATTACATTTAATTGAATGAAAATATAAGGTAATTTAAATAATAGATAATAAGATCAGTGATCATAGTATAATTAATAGAAATAGTCTATTTATAAGTTAAAGGTAATTGAATAATTATAATATAATTGATTAGCAATATATTAGTAAAACTTAGAAAATAATAGAAGATAATTTTGTTATTTTGTGAAACTGACTTTAATTCTGGTTATATTGATTTACCTATCTTTTTTACAAATTTTATATTAGTTTAGAAATTATTAATCTGCTGAAACAGCAGTTATTTTTAAAGAATAAGAAAAAAAGCAAAAATAAATAAATATTAAGTTTTATAGATTTTTAGAATTATGACTTATTGGGATAACAGTTATAAAGAAGAATGACCAGTTAGAACAACTGCTATAATAATAATAAGAATAGTAAAATTATAGCTATCTAATATTTATGAAAGTTATATAAGATGCTTAATATAAAAGAAACATATTTGTTTAATGTTTTTTATATACTAACTATACAAAAAATAAGAGACAAAACAAAATCAGTTTTTTAAAATAATATTAAAGAAATAAGATAATCAAAAAATATAAATAAGATGTGGTAATTTAGTGAAGTGATCAAATTGTTAACTCCTAAGTAGTAGATTAGATGTTCAAATTTCATCAATATAAAAATTTAGATAATCACTTATATAAAATTCATATTACAACAACTGTTACTAATGATTGGATTAGGATATTTGTAATGATGATCATACCAGCATAACTAACAGGTCATGAACATCTGGCAATGTTTAAGTTACACAAAAAAATGCAAACTAACAACTGAATAATATAAATATTAGATAAATTCTTGTGTCTATATAAATCTATTGAAATTAGATAACAATAAATTTATTTGAAAAGACCTAAATAGAGAAGTAATCAGATCTTTAATGATATTACTGTAAAAGCTAGTTTGGTAAAACAGATACCAAGATCTTAGTAACTAAACAGACAAGAACTGTTGGATTAGGAGTTTTAGAAGTTCTACTAACCAGGCTACTAAAACAAATCAAAGGAAAAGAATATTAGATTAATCTAATATATTGATAAACTGATTATAATTCTATATAGCTTATCTGAATTGGAAATCTGACAAAATTCAAGAATATATTAAAGTATTAGAATTATGATATAAAGTAGATGTTAAGGTTTGAGTAAACTTTATAAGAACATAATAGTTTAATGATTAAACCTAATCATAAGTATTGGTTTTGCCATAGTAATATCTAAGTCAGTTGTAAAAATATATACAGAAGACTCTAGAAGGTTTACTTTGAGGATAAAATAATTCTAAGATTAAGAAAATAATCTGAGCATCTGGATATGACTTAGTAAATTAATACAAATTATAGGTTTAGAGAATTAAAATGAAACACTTAAGTAGGAATATTAGGTATAACAATTGGTGAGAAACCTTTGAATGGACTTCTTAAATAGGTAATATAGAAAAGTTATATATATAACCAATTATACTCTTTTTTATAATAGTTCATTAAATTATATTATTAATAAGTTGTTAATAAAAATTAAAAAACTAAAAAAGTTGTCTTAACATCAAAAAAAAAATAAATAAAACTATAAATAAGATAATATATTTTTTAACAATTATCTAAATTTGTATTTCTATTAAAGTCACATGAAGTAATTTGTATAATGTATATTATGTGACTTGAATCTTTGAAAATTATTATAACTAACTAAATTAAAAAATTTTATTAAATTTTTTTTTAAAAAATTTTAGTATACAAATTTGTAAGCTTTAAACTTGATGGTTTAAAGAATAATAAAATATATACTATGTTATTGTTATTTTTAAGAGAAAGTAACAGAATGTGGTAACCTAGTAAAGTAGATAGGTTGTCAACTCTTAAATGATAAGTCTAAGTTCAATTCCCATGAATGATGAATTTTGAAAATTATATCTGTGTTATGGTAACTGTCTCTTATCGATCAATTAGATTTTGAGTATTTGTAATCTTAGATACACCAAGTTGAGTCCTACCTGACATTGGAAGCTTAGGGCATCTATACAAAATATAATATTACATGTATATAGAAGAATGTGAAAAAACCAGTATTATATAAAACTTTAATGCAAACTTGTAATAAGACTACTGGATATAGAAGACTAAAAAACTGAAAAGATAAAAACCCACTTGGAAATCATGAATAAAAAGATAACACAAACTTTTGATGATGCTATTGAACCAATAAAAACTCATGAAACACCTTTATAAGAATTATCAAATAAACTAAATGACAAGATGTATAGAGAAACACATGACCAACTAGGTTGCCAGAATCACTGAAGGAAAAAGATACATAAGTATATCATACTAGGCCATCTGAATTGAAAGTTTAGGAGTCAATTAGTTCCAAGTTATAACTAGTAGAAAATGATAAAGAAGAAGTTGAAAAGATGGGTACCAGGATTTGAATAAACTTTACAAAGATAATAATATTTTAAAGGATAACTCTGACTAAAAATGTTGATTTTAACCATAATGTCAAACCAGGTTAGTGATAAAAGAAAATACAATTCACTCTGGTAGGTTTACCTTGAGGATAAAAATAGTTTAAGGATTATAGTCTTATGATTAAAAATGAATAGATCTGAGTCTGTGATCTGATGAAATTAATAACAGGATCAGATCAGAAGGTTTAAATGGAACATCTAAGCAGGGGTGTTAGGTATGACAACTGGTAAAGAACCTTCAGGTGAACTCCTTAAATAGATAATATAAAAAAGTTACATGTGTAACCAGTTGTACACTCGTCTGATAGTTCATTATAGATTCATCTATATAAAACATGTACCTGATATAAGTATTAATAAAAAGCTACGACCAAAGAGGTCATCTTAATACCGAAAAAAAAGAGAAAATAACAGACTTTTATAAATAGCTAATTATTCTGTAAAATTACAAGTTACTTTTGTTAGATGTAATGAACACTCGATATAAACATAGTGCAGTTTATATAAAAACTTTTTGATATAGTGAGTTAACTAAAAATTTACTACGTAATTAGACTCTTGGAAGTCTTACAGCCCGATGACTTTACTATGTATAATGAGAGTGACTTGTATTCTGTAGAAACATTCTGTAAAAAAATCTGTAGATTTAAGAATTGGAACATTCTAAAATTTTTATCTAGATCTGAATATTCAGGAGACATTAATACGTGATAGTTTAACGTTGGTGTTAATCAGTACAAACGTAGTAGGTACGTACTTACCAAATTTACAATAATTTATTTTATTAAGTCAAATTAAACTTTATAAAATTTATTATAATTTATTTACATTTTTTCGTAAGTACGTACGTATATGATAATGGTAAACCTTTTAGTTTTTTAAAAACTTTATGTAACGATAAAATATAATTATGCTTTATAATTAAAATTAAAATTATTATTTTTTTTTTTAGAAAATAAATGCGAGATAAGTAAAATCTAATTTAATTGATTATCAAATCTGTATCTATTATCCAATTTTCAACAATAATTTCTTTATCTTTTTCATTGAAAGACAGTCAATTTGAAATTAACTATTTCGCACAAGAAATAAATAATTAACGATATTGTACGTACGTACGTATACGTATAATTGAATAATAAATAATTATTAATAATAGTCAACAAGTTATGTATTATTAATAATAATTTTTTTAAGGAACGCATTCTAAATAGAATGAATAGTGATACGTACAACCAAACCATTAACCGAATTGAAATTTCTCATGAACAGCATACATTATTACGCATTATCATTGTGCATTATTCTGCATAACATGGTTAAAATAAATGCGTGTGCTAATAATAATATCATGAATAATTGTCTCCTTATAAACAATCGGAGCCCGGAATTGCTTTTGTTATTTTGAATGGTCAAGTGTCCATTAAATTAGATTAATTTGGGTGAATTTGTTAAAAAAAAAGCTTTTGACCCCCCACAAAATTCTGAACACGAATGTTAAATGTATCACATGCATCATGTATGTATGTATGTATGTATATATGTATAGATGCATACATACAAAAGGTCATTTATTGATACCGATATATATAGTTGAGATAATTTCGTGTTACATGGTCGACTCAGCACCTTTGCTTATCTTAGTTTATTATTGAAGTGTAATCAAGAAGAACCAAAAACAGAAATTAAAACTCGCCTATCACCGGCATTCCTTTTATGTGCAAAGGAAAGAAAAAGCCTAAAAACGAACTACACAACGAATATTAGTTGAATATTGTATAATTCACATATAATTCACATATAATTCTTATATAATTCACATATAATTCACATATAATTCTTATATAATTCACATATAATTCTTATATAATTCACATATGATTCATGTATAACTCACATATAACTCACGTTATTCTGTAACTGAAAAGAAAAGAATCGATCTAAAAAACATTATCTTTATGTATTACTTTATGTATTACCATTTTTTGACATTCGAAATATAAATCAGGGAAAAAAATAAGAAATTTGAAAAAAACCTCAAAACCTGATTTAGCAATGGCTATGGCGTACCGACATTAATCCAATTAGTTTTTACGTTACACTTTCAAAAAAAAAATAAACCAGATTATTCCTAGATCTGGTAGACAACTCTTGATTATTATTTTTAGTTTTCCAAAGTTTTAGTGAAACAATTATTCTAAAACGGTTTAGAACTCATCAACCTTAAATTCATATCGCATGTCATTATAATAGCCTATCAGAGAATACCATTTATTAAAAAAAAAAGGTTAATCGGAAATCTAAAAATTTGACATTTAATCATTATTATAAATTAAAGAAAAAAAAAAAAAACAAGGTTAATCGGAAATCTAAAAATTTTGACATTTAATTATTATAAATTAAAAAAAAATAAATAAAAAATTAATAATTTAAAAAAAAAAACAATTGAAAATTTTTTACAATTCTTTTCTTTTTAATCATTTTAGAAATCATTTTCGGAAGCCGTTATCCGCGGTAAGTATGATCATGAGACCGATAAGATGAAATATGAGATTAATCTATGTACTTGTGTATTTTACTCATGTAGGATTCATAATACGTAAAGTACCTACATAAGTACCTACATAAGAAAGTATGCAAGTACTTACTATACGTACGTAAAAAGAACCTTTTGTATTCTATAATAATAAAAAAGCTTTAGTTTTTGGTAATTAAAGTATACAAGTAAATATAAGTGACTAGAATAGTTACCAAAACTTACCAAAATTTATCTTTTTTGTGAAATACAAATAAGTTTAAATGGAATATAATACACAAACTTCATCAAAATATAAAAATTCCCGTTATACAAAAAATTCCGTTGTACAAGTGTATAAAATTGTTTATGAAATATTGTTTTTCAAAAGTTCAAAGAATGTCCGAAAAATTTTTTTTATGATCTTATTTTAAAATCAGATTTCCAAAGTTGGATTTATTTGGATTTAATATATCGATCATTAAAATTACAGAATTACACGAGGATTATCTGTCATATATATTATTATGAAAAGGTGGCTTTGTTTTCATTTTTCTTTATATTTCGTTATCACTTTATTCGGGTCATTTCAAGTATCGATATTCAGATAATATCGATTGAAGAATGGAAGCTCTTTCAATTCCGAAAAAGTTTTCCGAAAAAGATTTCCAAAAAGATTGAGGGACAATAAATGATTGTAAAGCATTTTAATATTAGAAAACTTGAATTTAATAAAGCCACAAATAACCGATAGTGAAATGCAACCCTGAGCTGGGACCTGAAGATCTATACAAAAATTAAAATTTTTTTTAACTGTTATCGTTTGTGAAAAAAAAAAACCAGATCTTTTGGCTTAGGGTCATAAGGGCGGTCGTGGATCCATGTCATTCGATTACTCGGGTCATAAAAAAATTCCCACACTTTTGACATGTATTAAAACACCACCTGACTGATGTCTGACCGATACCTGACAGATGCCTAACAGATACTTATCCTATATTTAACTGATTCGTAACCGATCTTTAACTGATTTTAACTTATTCTTAACTGATCCTTAACTGATTCTTAACTAATACTTAACTGATGATTGATATTATACTTAACCGATGCTTAATGGCATTTTGATCGATGTATGTATGCGTTTACTAATAATTCACACATCTTTTCATTCAAGTTCGGTAACTATTTAAAGAGATTTCCGTAGCATCTCTGTTAATGTCTTTGTAATGTCTTTGTAATGTCTTTGTAATATCTGTGGTGTCTGTATATTGTATATTACGTATGTAGTGTCTGTAATGTATAATATACACGTATGTAGTTCCTGTAATGTAAAATATGCGTATGTAGTGTCTGTAATGTATAGTACGTATACTTATCGGTATGTAGTGTCTGTGATGTACGTAATGTATGCATCAAGCATATAGATATCGACCAAGCAATTTTTTTTAACTTTCTTTGGTAAACGAAAGAGTTTTGATACATAATTTAGTAAATAAGAATGTATCGTTATGATATAATTTTAGAAAAACAGGTGCATTACCAATAGCCTGGTATCTAAATAATCATGTATCTTCTTACTTTGCATTAGATTCAAACATTTTTTTAAAAAAAAATTCAAGAAGAAATTCAAGAGTAAAAGAACAAGTGAAAAGTTTTTTTTTTTTTTATACGTATGCATATTATTATTTTTTTTTTTATTAAGTATGAATCATATGAATTTGTTTTTTTTTAAAAAAAAAAATCGACAATTTTTCCATCAAAAATCAAATAAAATGGTTTTTCATAATTTTTTTTTTTTTATGAAAAAAAAGAAGACAATCTTTACAATAAAATCAAAAAGTAAAAAAAAAAAAAAAAAAAATGCAACATTATGAATTAATTTGAATTTTTTTAAATTGATTGATGAAGGCAACTCAAAAGTAAATTAACTTCTTATTAATAATAATAATCACACGTATGAAAAACCACCCTCGACCAAAATATTTTTGGCAACTAATATATAAAAATATTTACAAAGAATGAAATATATATATATGTATATATATAAAAGAAAATCAATCAGGTGAAATATTACATGGCGTTATTTTTAGATATTTAGTAATAGTAATTAATAGTAATTTCGTATCAACATTAATTATTACCTTACAGCAAAAAAAAGTAGTTTAAAAAAAAAAAATTTTAACAAAACCATTCATGCAGGAAACTTTACATCACACGGATAAAGAGTAAACGCCAAGAAATAAACAAAACAAAATAAAAAAGAAATGAATGTTGCCTTCTATTACGAAAAATGTAGAAGAAAAAAATAATAATAATAAGTGTAAAGAATATAGTACAAAATTTTGGTACCGAGGGGAGGAGTTGTATATAATATTTTAAAAATCAGCTATTACCAAAACCATCATAATACTAATAATACCCAAGATTCAAGATTAAAAGATTCATTATGATATTCCTAAAGCCTGCCTATTACTTTGTATGAAATCTTCCACATTTTTATCACTAAGCCGAAATTTCCCCAAAACCTTAAGGAAACACCTCTCCGCCTTATTAATTTCATTTATCGAAAAAATACCGGAACTATCGGCAATTTTTTGATTTATGAGGTCTAAAGAATGTTCATTATTGTTAAATTGATTTTGATTATGATTATTAAATTGATGATTATTTAAGTGATTATTAAATTGGTGATTGTTGAATTGGTGGTTGTTAAATTGGTGATTGTTAAATTGTTGCGAATGTATTTCTTCATAATCTTCGATTGAAGCATTTGATGAAACAGTTGAAGAGATGGAAGATGGAGTTGTTGAAAACATTGATGAATTATTTGATTCAGGTGAATTTTCTTGTTCATTTATTGGTGATGCACATGAAGATTTTGGTAAATCTTCTTCAGATAGAGATGGTGAAGATGAATTGTAAGGATAAGTTCCGGTCGGGTATTTTGAGGCAACAATAATAGCGGATAAAAATATTTTATGACATGTTCCTAAATAAAAAAATAATAAATAGTTTAAAATAAGCAAGGTTAATAATATTGATTATAAATATAAATATACTAATGTTTATAAATATAAATATACTAATTTAGTATATTCATATATATATATATATGCTAACTAATAATAATTACTAAGCTATTTTAGTTTAAAGTAACATTATTTAGGCGTGCATATAATGGGTCGCATGATAACATTAATCATCCAATAAGATTATTGACATTCTCACATGTGAGATATTGTGATATTATTAAAATTATTAAATGTAAAAATGTTATTAATGTTATTAAATGGTACTAAAATGTTACTGAAATGTGTAACAGATATTCGATGAACCAAAAGATTCGTGGACATTTATCACAGATATTATATCGGATAATATCGTGGATATCATCGCGGATATTGCCGAATGTTATCGGACTATCAACCAACCACGTAAAAAGATGTAACACCAAGATGTACATGACTATTTAAATCACCGGGACTATCGGAAATGACCACGAGACCAAAAAAGTACATCATATGACACGACCAAATAATAATGGACAATGAAAACAATGTTATAGAAAAAAAAAAAAAGAAGATAATTACCATATTCTCCTAGTAATTTATAATTACTATATTCTCCTTGTATTTTGTGACTTCCATTTTCACTTTTTATTTTATTTTTTGGTACCTTTTTTTGTATCTTGTTCTTAAATCTTAAAACCAGAATCAACGCTATTATAGTTGTTCGGACATCGATTCGAGCTTTCGTGGTAACTTTTTGAATAAAAAGTACAAGTTCGGGTAACGGAACAAAATCTTCAAAGATGCGTTTAGGATGAGTTGGAAGTTCTAATATTCCACATAAATTTTCCGCAAAAAAGTCTAATAATAATAATAATAAAAATGAATTTAAATAATCATAATTAATCGATATTTAATCGATATTTAATCGATATTAATAATAATCAAAATAATATAAAGTTGAAATTATTTTAAAATAATTACCTGTGCAGTGAGAAGGTAAAGGTTTATAGGTTTTACCATTCTCTTGATTATTAACAACCTCGACATTATAGTGAGATTGAATATTATTATCAGAAGCTTGAAAAGTATAATCAGTATCATGCGAGTTATCATAACAACAAGTCATTTTTTTTTTTAAAAAGAAAATTTCGTCGTGATTTTTGAAAAAGTTATCGTTGTAAGAAAAGTAAAGAAACAGAGTTTGAAAGGTAAATTAAAGAAAGGTCTTTTAAAGAAGCCAACGAAAAAAAAAAATAACAAACAAAATTTGTTTTGACGGTCGTCAGTGAAAATTATTAAAATGGTAAAATGTAGTAGTAAATTTTTTTTTATTTCTTTCAGAATGAGATTCTGTTCCGTTTATATAACAGAAGATATAATATAATATAAAATGTTTAAAATAAAAAATATATGTATATAAAAAAAAATTTTTATTTATATATATTGTACTGTGAATTCGTTTTGAAAAAAAAAAGAAGGGATAATATATAAATATCTATATGGCCTCAAAAGATGCGGATTTATTTGTATGCAATCAAGTGGAGCATATGATTTCGAGTAACTTGAATATATAAATTATAGCAATATAAAAAAAAAAAAAAAAAAATTTTTTTGATTTCTGGTAAGAAAAAAAAAACAAACAATTTATAGAATAACAGGTAAAAAAAAAAAAATTTTTTTTATACGTCGTCACAATCACCCATATCATTATACATCACGTGTTTAGAATTAATGGTAATTCTTTATTCAAACGAAATACTAACTCAAACGATGAATATAACTCAAGCATATACTTGAAAGATACCATGGGCTCTGAGACTCTGAGATTGATTGATTAGACTTGCATTTTTACACATTTTTATATGTATATTGTAAGTGTATATACAGTATATATATAGACATATATACAGCGTATATATACATCGATATATATAAATAAATATATATATCGATATATATATATATATATATATGTATGCAAGTAATATATTGTTTACTGTTTCATTGTTAGTTTCGGGCATTGCACAATTTCTAGTTTGATAATCAAAAATCAAAAGGCACCACTAAAAATATTATGTCTATAAGGTCACGCACTCAGGATTTTCATGAATAAAATTTTACGTTAAGGCTTTTTCATGGTCTTGTGCTCAAAATAAAACTTTTTTTTTTTTTTGATGTATCAGATAAAAAAAACCTTTATATAATAGATTATAAAGAAAAAATTTCAAACATTAACGTCTTTTAACATCCTTAATATCCCTAACATCCCTAAAATCCTTAACATTTTTTGACATCCTTAACATCCCGTTGCTTTATGATTTCAAACATTAGAGATAACAGTAGTAACAATAACGGTAGCAGTGCAGTATCAGTTAATATTAGCAATAACAATACACAATAGCCGTAACAATAGCAATAATGATCGATTAAAGAAATATTTGGTTTTTTAATAGTTTTAAATAAATTTTCCTTAACACACTAGGAAACCATATTTAGTATTTTTTTTTATTTTTTCGGATAATTTTTTATGAGATATAAATTTAGGATAAAGATAAAAAATTTTTATATTGTTTTTTTTTAAAAAAAAAAAGTGCTCAACATTGATGAACATGAAGCCTAATATTTAATATTATTAATATGTATTTTTAATATTGTAAATATAAGCAAGTCAGTATTGTAATATTTGTCGATATGCTCTAAATATATAATTCCAAAAGTTTACACGTGTATGTACAAGTAATTGATCTTTTGATCAAAATCCTGGGGTAATGAAAATTCTTCATTTAATAGGCTAATGTCTCTAAGACTGTAATAGGTTGGTATCTAATAGTCTGATGTCTAATAATGCAATAGTCTGATGTCATGATAATGATCGATCGGTTTTATCCGATTCAGTCCGATTACCAGTTAAACGTTAACGGTTAACTGTAGATACATAGATACATCTAGTATATCTAGTATTTTAATATGTAGTATACATAATATATAGTTAATATATATATATATGGTAGAGATATATATATGGTATATATATATAGTAGTAATAGTAATGATACGTATATCTGTATATAGTAATAGCAATAATAGGAATTCACATCTTATAATAAAAATCACGCGGACGTAAAATATGTAGTTTTGTTTATCAAACTGTACCAGTCAGATATGATGATTAAATTAATCCTGATCATGAGGTATGACCAAGTAAAGAAAACTTTTTATAAACATTCCATGTGCGGATGTTAACATTCCAAAACAAAGAATATCGATATATGAAAAAAAAAAAAGTTTTTTTTTAAATTTTTTTTTGATGATGGATTATTAAATTATTACGTAACTCTTTATTCTCATCAATACTCTTTTCAATATTCATTATATTCATTATATTTCATTTCAATAAATTTTTTTTTAATATTTAAAAGGTTTCAATAATTTTTTCTATTTAATACTTTTTAATACTCTTAATAATAAAATAATATAACTTTTAATGATTATCCATTTAAAATATTTATTTATTCCATTTTATTATATGCTTTATGAAGAGAAAAGAAAAATTAAAAGAAACAGTACGAGTGACGAAACAAGGAAGGTAATTTTTTCGATGCATTTACATTATTGAATATACATTTTGAATATACATTTTGAATATACGTTTTGAATATAACATTTTGAAATATACATTTTGAAATATATTTTGAATATGCATAACGTAATACTATTACTAATCATTCATACGTAAAAGTTAAAAAAAAAAATTTTGAAAAAAACCGAATGTAGAAATTTCTTTGTCACTCTATATTTATTTCAAATTTAGAAAAAAAAGATGGGGGTGATTAACTTTGAGATTCGCGATTCGCCGTTAAGATGTTTTTTTTAACAATTTAGGAGATTTGGCGCGACTTGTTAATCGTATCATTAAACATGCCCGTGTATCGCGTGGCCTTGATTCCTATGTGTCTTATGTGTCTTATGTACCCTGTGTGAGTATTTCTGTATGAGGAGTAGTTTTATAAATGACCATGATAAATTCAGTATCATATTGTAACTATATTTCTATAATTATTAACTATCGAAATAATTACAGTAATTAATAGGTCTTACAAGTGTAACAAACAGTGATCAAAATCTAATGGTTAAAGTATTAACCGGCTAAATAGTATTAGCTAGTCTGTTAGTCCGTTAGTTTGTTAGTAAGAGTACGTACGTAGCTACACATTACTTAGTAGCTCAGTAGTAGTAGTAGCTGAGTGAATTGATCGTCATATCAGCTGATTAGAATAAAAATCTCATGACGGTGTATGACAACGTATGGACAGTTTCGTATATAAAACAGTTTTTTGTACGTAGAATAGTTTTTGTAGAAATAGTTTTTTGTAGGACAGATCTATTCTTTTTCTACATCCCGTGATATCAGTATAATTGCACAAACGGAAAAAACACGTACATATGTACATACGTTTATGTGATACATGCGATACTTGAAGCATATGATAACTGACTACAAAGATTAAAAGATAACCACAAGGATGAATGATAATGTTATCGCGTAACTTAACTATACTGGTTCGTATTGATCATATTGATCATATTGATACGGTTATTAAAGAATTGAATTTTATAGAATAATGCCTAGCTATTTGAAGATGACAAAAGAAAATAACATTTAGAAGTTTAAAGATATTTCGAGAAAAGCTTGTATCAAAAAGTTCATTCATGTGTAATTAATTATTCATAATTGAATTGAGCAAATGAATGAGTAAATGGAATTTTTCATTTTTTGACTAAAAAAGAAAGTAGACATGTATATACGTATAGTACATACTGTACGTGCGTAGGAAATTTTATTGTGTCAAATCCTAAAAAGAGATGACAAAGTGATTTCGATTCCTTAAAATTTTTAAGGAGCTTTACGTCTCTGAGAACGTAAATACGTATTATTATTATTATTATTATTATTATCATATATTCTATATATTCTATATATTCTACTGTTCTATATTATTCAACATTAAAATTAAATTCAATAAGATTCATTATTCGACAATTATTAATTCTATATAATTAAATTCAAAATTTATTATTATCTTTACAAGGTAATTTTAATTTTATTAATAAAAGTTATTCTCCATTAAATTACTTTTCAATGATACTAATACATAATACTGATACTTATATTGATGTACATTTATGTAATTTTATGTCTCGAGGACATGATTTATTTTATTTGACAGTTAATATGTAAAAAAACCACGAGGAAATGAGAAATAGGAATGGGAGAATGGGAATGGGAATGGGAAATGAGGATATTAAAATAAACGGCTAACGATGAGATGTCAACAACGCAGGAATTTTGCATTGTAGTCACTAAATAACATTTAAGTAATAGTAATAGTATACGTACGTATGTACGTATCAAGTATGTGCGTATGTACGTACGTACTTAGCATTTATCCTTATCGTTATCGTTATTTGTTATTGTAACATACCGATACATATGGTACATATGGTATGTATCGGTATCATATGTACCATATGTACAGTATGCGTAGACACGAACTCTTGTGCAATGCACATACTTACATGTTACCGATACTTACCGATACTTACCAATATCGATATGTGTACCGATTAAAATCAATCATGTGCAATTATTCATTCTTAATACTTTTGATCGAAAGAATTTCTTACAAAGTTAGGTAAAGGGTAATGACAAGATGTAATAATTTATTAAGTTTATTTAAATAATCATATCATGTGTCAAGTAATCTCGTCCTACTTTTCGTTCCAAGCCGATATACCTTAAATAACTTGATTAAAATTACATAGAATTCTAGTTATCGTAATCATATACATACGTAGTAGTTATTGTAGGTATAGTAATTATATGGTACATAATATCGATTATCACGCCCATATAGTGTCGTACGTAGTACAGTGTATTCAAAAAAGAACGTTAGTGTTTTTGTTAGTACTAGTGTTTAACATGTAATTTTTAAAAATGATACGTACGTACGTATGTATGATTATAACACTACACTTAACGCCATTCACAAGCAATTCCGAAACAATTCACATTTTATTATTTATTTTTATTATTTTAGTTTTATTATTTATTTTTATTATTTACTTTTATTATTTGTTTTTATTATTTATTTCATACATACACTTATATTCTTTTAAAATTCTAACCTCATTAAATCGTTAAAATCGGAGACGCGACTTTTTTCGTGTTTATCATGAAATTACGCCTGTCATTTATTTCTATATTAAATCTCACTTTTCAGCCTCAAGACAATTTTTTCTATGCAAGTCTTATCATGAAGGTTATTATGGAAGTGATGAATGAATGATCTTTTCCATTACCGGATTTACTTTATTGTTTGTTACGTACTGACACTTACGTATGTACTTATGTATGTATCATAGCTATGTTTTTTTTTTTTAAAAAAAAAAAAATACTAGAGAATTTTAGAGAATTTTTTTAAAAAAAGTTCTCACACTTATTTTGATACGTACGTACGTACGTACGTATCGGTGCGTCCATACTTATATGTATGTACATATCAATATTGATATATACGTGTACATACGTACCGTACAGTACATACGAAGAGACATATGTACGTATATATATATCGTATTTTGGCGATTACTTATGTATATCTATCTCTTATCGGTATATGTATATGCCTGTAATACATAAACTAGCATTCAATCTGATCAAATGTCGTCGTCGTATCACGGCAATATTTTTAACTTGCGTGATTTTAACTTGCGTGATTTTAACTTGCGTGCCTACGTACATAACAGATAATAGTATAATGGTACGTAAAAGATATACGTACGTATCTATATATCAGATATATATAATACGTATCTATATATCAGATATATAGATATATAGATATATATAATATCTATATATCAGATATGTAGATATATATAATATCTATATATCAGATATATAGATATATAATATGCTTATCTGATATCTTATATGAATAATACCTATAAAATATTATCGTTACGTATAATATTATCGTTATACGTATACTATACGTACAGTACAACACGTATACATAATGCGTATCGATATTTGCGATATCGATATCGATATCTGATATCTGATATCCGATATGTAAGTACATGCGCAACAAATTCACTTGTTTTCCAACTGGTTTTTTATATGGCACATATTTTTAAGCCATTACACGATTAGTATTAATTCAATTAATGAAATTTGAAAGAGGAATGAAATTTAAAAAGAATTTGAAAAAAGAACCAAGTCTGAAAGAGAATTAACATTAATAAATATAATACGTACTGATAATGCATATATCTATCACTATGATAATGCATATATCCATCACTACGTATATATATCAATCGCTATGATTTTATATATACATAAGACGTAACAGATAGTTTATATCAGATGCATAATAACAGATAAATAAATTTTTAATAGGTATAGTCGCTCATAATAATTTCTAATACGAATAATCGCCTCATAATAATTCTAATACAGTCGTTCATAATAATTTTTTAATATGTACAATTGTTGATTATAATAATAAATTTTCTAAAAGTGATTTTCTACTTATTCCTAACAAGTGAATAAATGAATGATCAAAAATTGAATGGAAATGGGATATTATGTACCCCGATTGTTTCACTTTTGATTGTCTTAATTCGTTCCTTTTTACACAAACAACAATACGTTAAATACACTGTAAGACCTGAACTTAGGAAATCGTGCAACATGTTGAATGTCGATCTTATCTTTCGAATTTTCATTACTTTGGTGCATGTGATGTAGATTTAGAATATCTTGTTAACTATTTTTATTATTCCAAATTTATCAAAAAAAAATAATCATTGATTTACTTTTTTTAAAGGTAAAAATATATATAGCTACTTACCCCTTATATACTTGGATATATTTCCGAATTATCAAAGAAATATATACGTATACGTATACGTATACGTATATGATTAATCTTAATAAATCTTCAATATTCATTTCATTTGTTTGGTTCAGAATTTCAAACTTTTTAAACACTTACAAATGTTGGTCAATTACAAATGTTGGTCAAATGACGGAAAAAAGATTTTCTGCACATCGATACGTTCATATATGCATAATATACTGTATATAATGTATGTATAAGTATCAAATATGTGTCTACGTATACGTAATATACGTAATACGTACGTAATGTATTATTGTTATTCTACCTGCTACTGTATATGCACGTACCCTATGCGTATCTTTCTATTTTTCTCAACAGAAATGATAAACATTCAAAAAAAAGTTGAACATAAAGAAACGCGTACCACTCGCGTGATAATTTTCTACGTATAGTTCAATATTATATATACCAATCATAATATAGTAATAACAATAACTAATCATAATAACCATAATAACTAACCATAATAACTAACCATAATAACTAACCATAATAACTAATCATAATAACCATAATATCATAATAACCATAATATCATAATAACCATAATATCATAATAACCATAATATCATAATAGCCATAATAACTAACCATAATAACTAACCATAATAACTAATCATAATAACTAACCATAATAACTAATCATAATAACTAACCATAATAACTAATCATCATAACTAACCATAATAACTAATAATAACTAATAACTATAACTAACCATAATAACCAATAATTATGATAACTAACCATAATAACCAATAATTATGATAGCTAACCATAATAACCAATCATAATAACTAATTATGATAACTAATCATGATAACTAATTATGATAACTAATTATGATAACTAATTATGATAACTAATCATATATAGTATCATCAACATTGTAATGAAAATTATTACGAAAAGAATAATATCAATAATATAAATAACTTAGATAATGCAAATAATTCAAATAATGCAAATAATTCAAAAATAGTGCAAATAATGTAAAGTTCAAAACTTTCTATTACGTACTTATTTACCATATGACTTTACTGTATAACTTACTATACATATATATATATATATATATCATTCATTCAAATGTTCAAAGTTTGTAAATTTTCCTTTTTTTTGGTTTAATTTGGAAATTTGATTATTATTTTTTTTATATCATTGTGAATCCTTTTTCGATTCCGATACTAATAATCCATTATTAGTACGTATGTATATATATTTTGTACGTATTAGGTATATATTAATAATAACTAATTATATAATCTTTAAAAACAAACATTATACATAATTTATCTTGTTTGTAAAAATATATATATATCTTGACAGAACAAATGTCAAGTGCTATACTTATTTAACAAACAAATCAACATTTTTACATAATAAAAATTTTTTTAAGTATATATATAAACTAGGTAAAAACTAATAATACGAATAATTTAAAACCGAATAATATAAACCAATAGTTAATCTGGATAATATAAACCAATAAATCAATAAAGCTAATTTAGTAAAACTAAAATTAAATTAGTAAAGCTAGGTAAAATTAATGTACCCAAATGACATAATTTAGCGTTAATGTTAGTATTAACGTAATTGGTCAGTCTTTTTTCAAATTGCATAGTTGATTGGTTAACATTTTCAGAGTAACATCGAGTCAAATCAAAATAAAGCAAAATCGCAAAATCGCAAAAAATCGATTCAATAGATTAAGTCAAATCAATATCGATATCGATATCGATATAGTAAGATCGAATCAATATACAAACGTATTACAATACTACAGTACAGACAATACAGCAATACAGTAATACGTATAGCAATACAACAACACAGCAACACAGCAACACAGCAATACATCTATACAGATATATACAGCTATACAGATATACAGCTATACAAGCAATATGGTAAATCAAATCAATATTATGGCGATAGTAAATCTAGTTAATGGTGGGGTTGATTGGTCAAGGGGTTGATTGATCTCCTATACTTTGCATAACGACTGCGAGATAAAAAAACTTTAACTTGCAAAACTCGTAAAATTTATCAATCATCAATTTAGATCAGTGATTTTTTTTGATTAATTGCTCATAATTAACCAATAAGATAATATTGAACCCTTTAATTTCTTGTACGTAGTTTCATGTAGTTTCATGAAAGTAACACAAAAAGAATTTTTTTTTAAAAAAAAATCCTTGTTATCAAAGATCATAGTTAAGTCGAATCATCGAATCAGATAAAAAGATATACAAGATCTAACCAAGGAAAAAAAATTTTTTTTTGATCTCATATCTCATTGCCCCTGATTCTGCTCATTGCTAATTCGCACATTCGTTCTGTATTTTATTGTTTATGGTTCATTGCTTATTATTACTCATTGGGGGAGGCTTCAAACTTTAAAGACCAAGAAACATAACTAGTAATTTCATTATTAAGAAATATGGATCGATTGAATTCTTGTAAGTTTTTTTTTGTTTTCTTGATTTTCTGGGTTTAACAAGTTTCCAGTACTTCCGGAATGTTATCAATTCTAAAAACAGTTTATGTGGAATTTTATCCAATAAGCATTGCCTTTTTTTTTTTTTTTGAAAAAAAAAAGGCTGATTTTATCCGAAATGATATCGGATTTGAACTTCTAAATTTCGTAAAGTTTGACGGGAATTGATCAACAAATAAGATTTCAAAAAGTTTAACAAGACTAAACCAATCAAACATATTATAATTAACACAATTTTAAAAAAGATCTAACTATGGTCGGAAATATAATAAAATAACTATGAATATACTTTAAAGTCATATCTATTTCAGTATTTGGATAGTATTTGGAATCTGTTTAGAAATTATTTGTTCTTGTGACTTATATTTTGTTGAACTATCCTACACCCGGTCGGAACAAGTGTGCCTTGTCAAATTCAATTATCGCATGATATAAACAAAAAAACCTGATCAATTGAAAAATAAATCAGGTTTTTTTTTTATGGAAATATATCAAATTTTGGATTTTTTTGATTCAAGAATAAACTGTACATTGTTTCGGGATGATTGTTGGCATTGCCACGCACGAGGTCATAGGAATAAAAAAAAAATGCCTCATTGACCATTGACTATCACTATGATTTGGTTGAAAACCTGCGCCAGATTCTAAAAATCTATCATTGTTCTTGTTATCGTTCCATCTCTGCCAAGTCTATACCTATTTTATAATCTTTATTCAAATTTATTTGTTGGCTTTTTTCATGTCAAAAACTATGTATTTTTTTCTATTATTATGTGTAAAGTATGTATGGTATGTAATATATGTGTGTAAAAGACATGTGTGAGTAAATTTGTTTTTTTTCTTGTTTATTTTTCACGCGACCAAAATTATTTATTTAAAAATAATTTATTATTATACATTATTAAATTTTATTTATTATTTGCTTTATTATATTCTTTTATTTCTTTTATTTTTTTTTTATTTATAAATTTTTCTCATCACTTCATCATTTTTTATTCATTTTTCTGGACTAAAAGTAGGTAAGCGATCATTTGACAATCATGAGAAATGTATGGTTTTAAAAAAATCATGATTATTGGGTCATGAGGCATAATCCGATTTACTGTATCTATTTCAGTAATTACCGTATATAATTAACTTATCAAAAATATCTACTTTTTATACTTTCCTAAAATTCATTATAGAAGTTTTATTGTTTTTAAACGATGTTTATCACGTGAGGCTTTGCATTTGAACTTGACTCAGTTCTGACTCAGTGTTTTAGTATTACGTATGTTGTTATTCTGCGTACCACAATTTAGTCAATGTAATCTCGGCTTTTGAGTATGTAATAGTCACAAGAGCAACACAACTCTCTCAAAGCCTCTTTCTTCAAAGAATTTACAAATGTATTACGTTTTAGCTTACCCAATTTAATTACCCTAATAATCATTGACGTTAAAACTGACGATAACAAACATGTCCCAGAAAATACATCTTCCCTATCGGGTTTGATTTTGTGACATATGCGATACCTCCTTGAATACAAGGTTAATTAAAAAGAAAAAACTTCGTTTTATGATTTTTTTTTTGAAATCATCCTCATGTATTAACCTGTGTACAAAGTTCTCTGTATGCATACGATAGCTGATAAGAACGTCAAAATGTCTCGTGACCTTCTACATATTTGTATATCTTACAATATCTTACGTATCTTCTTTATTCATTATCTTTACAATGCTTCTTTATATAATTTATTTCTTCTTTATGTACTTGCCTGTTACTACAATATAATGTACATACCATACATACACGTACGAACTTACTTATGTACTTATGAATATGTCCATTCTTATTTCATAAAGAACTTTTTATGATTAACTGATTTTCGAAACTCTCAAACCTATTGACCCTCGGTTCGTCCGACAATATGTAATTTCGGAGTTGCTTGTCATGATTTACTCCGATAAAATTGTCTAAATGGAGTTATTTTTTATTGATGTAACGAATGACAATGCTGAGATTTGATATATCTTTGTTATCGCTTTGATCATACGTATTTTGAATGACCTTCTATCCAAATTTATCCTAAACTGCAAATTGTAAAAAAAAAAAATTGTTTGTTTAAAAATTTTAGTATAAGTCGGATTTAGTTACACACTTTTATTTTTTATGTTAATGTTTTATACGTACGTAGTTATATTTTACATACCTACGTATTCTACGTATTCTTATTTATTTATATGATGACATCACATTATTCTATTTGCTACGTAACATTTCATGAACGTGAATAAAAAAAATATACTCTTCTCGGATCAATTCGCATCTTTGTAAAAACAATTCGGCAGTTCGAAAATGTTTATGCCCCCTGACTTGCTCTTTTTTTTCGGTAAATATCTTCTATTTATTATTTACACACATACTCTCGTTTTGGCCCGATTGTGGCTTCTATTGTTACATCTATTTTATTACCTCAAGCCACGTTCTATTTTTTTTTTTCTTTATTGCTTCCTATCACTATTTACTATTACTAAGTCTTTTTTAAACGGTTTTTTTTTTAGCTTTTTTTTTTCTTGCATCTAAAAAACCTTTTATATTCATTTATATATTTATTTTTTTTATACATATTTATGTTCTTATACATACATATTGATATTGATATGTACCAGTACGAACATACATACGTACGTACGTATGTACAGTACATATTTACAACATTTAATTCTAAAACTATAATTATTTTTATTAAATAATATATAACCTAATCATACATATGTACGTATACGTATATGTAGTACGTATTTATTTAAATTTGAATTTATAGCATACGTACGTAGTAAATTTTAAATTATCTTAATTATATATGTAGTACGTATTAGATTTAAAAATATTTTTAAAAACATGTATAATTTTTTTTTTTTTTTTTTATTTATATAATATCATAGTAGAAACTTTAAGATACAATAAGAAATTTAATTACAGAAGA